>JAJJID010000241.1:0-60689 GCA_022204955.1 Macrophomina pseudophaseolina
GGAGCATGTCTAACCATCAGGAGCCTCTAGTACCGATATTCAGGACAAAGCGTGATTACTATCAAGGTGGGCGCAGCAGTGGTTCGGTCTGCACTCACATACAATTCCCCATCACGGTCTGCTATGCTGTGACAGTGCACAAGGCTTAAGGAATGATGCTCAACCAGGCGGTGTTAAGCTTAGCAGATGCAGACATCGCAGCAGGCTTGACCTATGTGGCAATATCATGCGTGAAGACACTACCGGGTCTGCTGTTTGAGGAGCCATTCGACCACGAACGCTTAAAGAGCAAGCGGACGAAGTACTCGAAGATGAGGCAGGATGACTACGATCGGCGGCGTGCCCGGCATCTATGACCCGAGGAATAGCGACGACGGTGTGTAGTAAACGCAGATACTGTGTACAGCCCCTGCTGCAATTCCTCTGCTACAACTACGGCGGCGGCGATGAGGACACCACTGACGTCATATAGTGTTAAGACTTAAGGTTATGGGCTCCAAATCGAACGTTAAAATCGTCTATATACAACTTCCACGTACCGTTTGCCCTCGCCATTCAACAATACCTGGACTTATTAAAAAGTGCTTTTCACACAGCCTTCGCAGATATATCTACATGCCCATCGTGAAGCTTTGTACGATATGATCACGTTGTTAGGGAGCTATTTGCGTTGGAGCAACGCTTTAAAATTGCAGCAGACCCCCTCGAATTCTGCTTAGTCACCACGGTCAGGACTGTAGCTGTGGCCTTACCTCTCGCCCACAGGATAAGCTCTTCCTAGCGCAGACTTCGGATGCCCCAGGGGAGGCAGACAATCATGAAGGCATTTACTGTAACAAAGGGGTGGCAATTAGCCCCTAATCCTCCGGAATAGAGCAATTGTACTAATCATTGGTATTTAGTAACTAATCGGGTTGTTTGCGCAAATCTGGGGCACAAATATCAAGCCGACCTGGGAAGTCGAGCAGCGTGCGATCGCAAGGCCCCGCAGAGAAAATCACGATGACGAAGTCAGCCCGACCCCTGTCGCCGGCGACGATCCTCTCTGAATCCGAAGGAACTATACGCAGGGAGCCAACTCCGCACTACGTTCAAAGTTGACAGGGGGATATGGCCCAGAAGGAATACGTGCACCATACGTCACGGGAAAGGACCCACATTCCCAAAAGGGTAACCCACCGGCGGGAAAGATGCCTATACCTGCACGGTCACCAATACCGGAAATGGAAACGTTACCCAGAGAATGACGGGAATTTGTCACCGTATTCCAGGAAAGAGGCAAAGGGCAGTTACCCGAGCACCAGCCATGGGACCACGAGATTGGGTTAAATCCAGGAACGCAACCGGCTTCAGGGTGGCCAACAATCAAACAAAGCAAAGTTGAGGCCTCAACTTTGCTTTGTTTGGTAAAGTTCCAAAGTAACAAACAAAGCTTTGCTAACTTTGCTTTCCAAAAAGGGCAACTGGCTTGATGTTGAGGAATGTTGAAGAACAGGGCCGGCGGCGTGTAGGATTCCTATCCAAATTAGCCAGCGTTTTTCCTCACATCTCCAGCCATCGCGAGGTATGAAGAAGCGCTTGGGGAGGCGTCCCTGGGAGCCAAGCCATGCGTGCCATTGCTATACGCGTCCCAAAGAGGAAACACTCATAGTGTTGATGTAGTTACAGTCCTAGCTGCTGCTGCCGCCCTCGTGCTTGTCACTGCCGCCGAAGCCCTGTACGTAGATCAACCCCGCGCGTAGCCAGGAGGCCATGATCATCTGTTCCTCACCCACCTCATCGCGCAGGCGGTTCCTCAGGCCGCTAAGGCACTCGCCGGCGGCGCTGAAGGCGCGTTCTGCGTCGCATGAGGTGGGCGAGCATGACAGCAAGTCAAGAGCTATCCTGCTAAGCGTTGGATATATATCCGTGCGCTCCCTCCACCACTGTAACGGGTTGCGTAGGTACTTTCTCGCGTCTCGTTCGGGCGGCGCGCTGAAGTAGGGATCGTATTCATCGTCGAGAGAATCGGACTCGCTGGCTGCGAGGTTCAGGCAATGGCGCTTACGTTCCAGCTAGGGGAGTCGGCACGGCGCGCAGGCGCTGGAGGGCCGTTGTTAGCAGCGCGAATCTTGTAGGACGTGTACATTGCCTTGGTGACGGCCTCAGCTCCCCCTGCCACTGGGTGAACTCCCTCCAATGCTTCTTGAACCACGCGACTCTGTACGCAGACGTCTCATCGCTTCGCTTATAGTAGATTTTGATCTTCTTCCAAGCCATGTTGACGCACACCTTGAGCTAAGGGTTAGGCTGAGGACTTAGCTGCTTCTTCTTATCCTCCAGGCTCGTCATTATCGTCTCCAGGCACACAAGCGGCTCCCCTAGCAAGCCAAATGAGTCCTCGTGGCCCGAGCCTTCCAGGCGCTTGGTGGCCTCCTTGAACGGCTTGAGGACGTCCTTCAACGCCATGATCTCGTCCCACTCCTCTGGCGCGAGCCTATCATCAGCGATGTTGTAATCCGCGAAAGCCCGGGCGATATAAAGCAACTGTCGCCCACCAGAGCCGCCGCGACATACAGCAACATCAGATTGTATAAACTTTCCTATGTGTATATAAACCGCACTCCTTAGATAGCTTTGACTCTAGTGGTCAACTTCAAAATAGAATTTAGACTCTATTAGTAACACGGCCTTCGCACACGCAGTGCTTAGTCTCATTACGTGTTCTACTAGTTCTCGCTCTCTTCTTATACCCACTCAAGGAAAGCCCCGACAGGTTTTCTCCCTCTTTGGTGTTTGGATCCTTAGAGGCCGAGGCCCGCCGTTATATTAGGACTATAGTTAGCATATACTTCAGTGAATTATTTATAATACTAAAGTTCTTCTAACCCTAAACTTTGACTATCTAAACCTAGAGTATTCTTCTATACTTACCCTACCATTATGCGAAACCTCCCCTGCCTACTGCGGCGGCCCTCAGAAAGCCCAAGTTACCTAACGATACGCCTGACCTCCCCGAGAAAGAGTGTCGGCGTAACAGTACCTATTCCTCTAACCGTAGTGTCAGGGAAAGTTACGAAGCTCTGGTCGGAAAGACTTTATAACTCTAAGCAAAATTCCATAAAGCTATAGTAGTTTCTAAGGATGCGTAAGCAAAGGGGCCTGTACGAGAAAAAGTGCCGTAAGAAATCAGCTACGCTAAGAATTCTACAGCTCGCTTCGATAAGTTATCCGTCTCTGTGCCGTTTGGATGGTACGTGATGTCAAAGAGAGTTGCCAAGTCCGTCCCGAGAGTAATAACGCGGAAGTCCTCATTCGTGGCTGCAGCGCGCTTCCGGTTCTCAATTTTCTCGGCATGTTCGATGGTTGGCACATGCTCAGTGTCCTCGGCGTCAGCAACAGCGCGACGTGCAGACGTCCTGTACGCGTTGCCGTCATTGTAGTAGCCGCCTTCGGTGTAGAAGGTGCCAGTTGTCCAGCTACCAGAGTTGGTGTCCCAGTTGAAGTTGCTGTTCGTGCCAACGCACTTGTTGATGAGAGAGTAGAGCCGGTCCTGATTCCGGGTTAGCGTATAAGAGACAGTCGGTCGTCTCATCTTACCCAGCAACGCTGCTGCGAGTCTGAACGGAACGACATCTGCGGAAGACAGCCATGTTAGTTTAGTCGACGGTAAATTATTGCAAGAGAACGCACAATGTATCCGCCGTAGCAGTACCCGTTCAGAGGACTGTCCGGTGGCCAGTATGAGTAGTCGGCCGGTTCGCACGTCAACGCCGATGACCTGTAAGTCTGCAGCCTGTACCGATGTCAACAATATCCAGCTGCGTCAGGAAGGGCGGAAGTCTCACTTTGTCTGCGATTGACTCCAGTAGTCGTTGCAATATCTTTCGCGCAAGCTCCACATCAGATTCGGCCCAACGGCGTTGTTGATCGGAAGCACGCCTCGGTCATTGTCTGCAACACCGGGAATTAGAATATAGTGAGGATGCACCAGGGCATATCCCTAACTTACTTTTCCAGCAACTGATGGGATCTGCGGCACTGAGGCCAAATAGAGCGGCTGAAGCTCCGGCAATAGCCAGCATATCATTTCCGTAGCGCATTTTGTCGATTGCTGGCTCAGGAGTGCTGGATGTGATGGGGATTGTTGGTTTTGCAACGATGTTACACCGTGATATATAGTCTTTCGTTTGCACATAGTCTCTGCAAAAGCCGCACAGGTCCTTGGTCCATAACACCACGGAATGCCTGCCAGTAGCGTCGGATTGACGAAACAGGAAGGTGGGCGCAGTGAAGGATGGACGTGGGCAGGCTAACTTCACATATCTAGTTGAGGACTAGGGCTGGGACGGGGCGTTCGCTATGCTCCGTGACCAAAATATCCCACAACGCATCCAACCGAGCCTGAGTGGAAAGGGAGCTGAATTTTCATCGCGTATCCAGCTGATTATTAGGGCGGGGTGTGGGGTGTTCATCGTACTCGCTTACCATGGGCATCGCCAAGGCGCGTGCCGGATTCCAAAATATCCTACAATGCATCCACGCCGAGCTTGAGCAGAAAGTACGATGAATATTCAGCTCATCAAAGGAGAGGCTGCGTAAATGCAGCGCATCTACCAGTGCGTAGTCGTACGATAGTGCCTGAGCAGCTGGCCCTTGGCAATATTGAAGTCCCACGTCTGCGCCAAAATGGATGGGCCTGGAATCCAATCGTCTCTTGGGGGCGAAGAACCTCAACTTCAGAAGTGAGACGTATCCATATTAAAGACGATGAGATGTCGTTTACATGCACGTCAATCGCCAGCATCCCTCATATCTCGATCTCAGTGGAGACTCCTCGACCAGCTCAATGATGCCACCCGGCGTTTCCTTGTTGTGGACCGCGTTTGCACTTCTTGTCTGCGCACGGCAGGTCACTTCACGTGCGGTTGAAGCGAACACCCACAATCTTCACCACTTCGATCGATCCCTATCTCCCCGCCTTGCTGGTCCAGACTCGTCTTCTTCGGCATTGGTTCGAGCACAGTTCGCAGAGATTAGGCCCGGATCCTCGGCGAATCCTGGTCTTTTCAGACGCGGCTGGATATTCTGGTTCGGTGCTCAAGACCCTTCGGGCGAGTGGGATTGCGAGTATGACGAGGAATATGATGCAACGGTTTGCGTCCCTCCCGGTGCTCATCTCTGCTTTCCTTTCAACAATGTGGACCCACTGCATCCGGTCTGCCCTGTTGACCAAAACTGCTGGTGAGTCGACGAGTAAATCTCGCACCAGTCGATAGGATAAGCGTAGCGGCTGACCATTGGTCTGTTGTCGCAGTGCCGCAGAGGCATGTTATTCACCTTCTCAATTGCAGTGTTGCGGGAATCCCAAGGAAGACTCTTCCTGGACCTGTGGTCTTGACCAGACATGCGGCAGCACCCGGAACCAGTGCATCAGTCCTCCCAAAGTAGTCACAGAAGTTGGCACCTTCCAGGGCCGTGGCTGCTATTTTGACGACGTCAGCGCGCGCACACTCAGGAATGGCTCAAGCGAAGACTTCTCGTCGTCTGGCATGACCGTCGAAAAGTGCATTGAGTTGGGAAAGGGGTGGCGCTATGCTGGAGTCGAATATTCTGGGTGAGTTCTCATAGATGTTGAAGCATTCCGTGACATGCTAATCCCCAATTTAGGCAGTGTTATTGGGGCGATGATATCTTCAACATCCTGTCCAATCAAGACAACTGCCAAACTACCTGCGCAGGTGATGCGTCTCAGATATGCGGAGACACAAACAGAATCAACGTCTACGAAGACGTCGATTGGGTGAATCCAACCCGTAAGGAGCTTGCCGATCTTCTGAGAGTGCTGGAAGAGCTGGTTGTTCAGATCCAGAATGCCATCAAGGCTTGGAAAGACGCTATTGACCAATATGTCCCCGATTCAACGGCGAGGAAAAGACAAAGTACTACGATAACAACCATCCTAGAACTTCGAGACGAGGTCCTGGATCTGGAGACTCGCTACAGTAAGCCATTGTGGAAACTGTAGCAATCGGCAAACCAATTGCTGACCGTCGTAGATGAGCAGAGAACCCGAGTGGGTACCCTATTCCTTACTGGGCGAGTTCACGAAAATGTACGCCGTTCCCAATTTCCGCAAATGATATTAGGGTTCTAATTCCGCGATAGGTCAGGGATCCGGAAACCTCAAGCCAAATAGAACTCTGTAGGTTGAACAGACCCTTCGCATGACCAGCGGCTAATCCATGAGAAAAGTGGACGTTGTTGATGGAGCATTCCAGCAAGTGGCATCCAGTCAAGCAACAAGTCCGGCTACATGGAGGGCAGTTGCTCAAGTAGCGGTACGCTCTATTCGCGTCCTTCACCACTAATACTCATTATGGCATAGGCATCGGCTATCGGGGCACCAGCGGCTGGCGCTGTAGCTGCTGTGGGAGCTTGTAGGTCACACACATCTGATACTAAGCATGAACTAAAGGTCGTCCAGTCTTCCTCCTTGCGTGGCTGATCGGCGAATTGGATCCGTCCCCAAGCGGAGGGAGTCCCGCTGGCCCCACTGTGACAACAACCAATGCGCCGACATCTACCAGCGCCACAATGGTAATCCAGAAGCACGTTGAGCCGCGAATCCCTACTGACCAATATCGTACCCTTAGACGACGAGTACTTCTACATCTACAGCCTCTTCCTGCAATACATGTATATCTCTCCAAACTGCTGCGGCGCTCGCTGTCAGATTGGCCACTCGTGAACCCGAGTCATCGAGCTACGAGCCGACTCCAGTGGACAACGATTCCACTCTCAATGATACTACTCACTGGCTCTCGAAGCGGGCTGCCCGTATTTATACGAATGCGGCCATTGGATCCTACGGCCAGTCATTTGGCAGTCACCAGGCCGGTGTATCCTTCTGCGAGAACGAACCCGCCACCATTTTCTCCTGGAGAGCCAAGAAGTATCCCTCTACGACCCGGGAGACAGAGGATGACAATGAGGATGATTCTACCAACGATCCAAACGGCGCAATACCATCTTCAGCTCCCGACATCGCCGTTATTGGGAGATTCGGTGAAGGACCGTACATCGATATGCAGCTTACTATCCAACACGTGGGCCAGCTCAACGAATGGTCCATGTGCTCATCGGACATCCATGGCTTTGCTAACAGGCTTCATGGATCGGATGCTCTGGGCTGGGAGCAGGCTACCGGCCAGGCCGCAAAGACGGCGAACGAATATAACAGTGAGTGTTCCTCTTCTCGGTTTGGGGGACAGAAACGCAGAATGGCGAGCGGGATAGCTAACGAGAACCGCTTCAGCCGAGCATGTCTTCGAGCTGCACATGGTCAAAGACTTTTTCTTCTGGCTTCACCAAGGTGGATGGGTGAGCTGCCAATTCCTTAGTCGTGTCTTCGGCCCACAGGCCGGGGCTGCTGATGGAAACGCCAACACTATCATGGAGAAGCTCGCTTGGTTTGACCCAGCTTTCCCTGATCAAGGCTTTCCCGGCGAGCTATTTGTTCTCGAAGAGCAATTAAACCTGATGAAGGGAGTTGTAAGTTGAGCCAGATGTGGCCTTGTCTTGAGCCTCTGTTCTATTGCAGATGGAGGTATGAGGGAGCAACACTGATCCACATGCGACAGATAATGAATGGTCGGCCACTGGACGAAGACGAGACGCAAGTCCGCGTTTATCCGAGGCCCAACGGGTTCCACGACGCTTTCTGGGCCCTTCTTCAAGCAAAGTCCGCGATGCAATTCCTTCATCAAGACGATGTTGCCACCGCCTTCAACAACGCCCGCGACCGAATCTATGACTTCCTGACGGGTCAAAGCGGGTAAGACTACCCTCATACCATTCCTCGAGTCATGCCTATGACACCTGTTGATACTGACTTTCTTTGTCTCCCGCCTGTAGCGAGTTCCTCGAGGTAAACGACATCCCACCGACTTGGACCTCAACTGACCCCAACTTTCCCATTACCTGGGGATCATTGTGGGATAAGTGGCTGGGGCATTGGTTGGACAAGCGTCAGGCAGACCTTAAGAACTGGCGACGGGAGATGAAGCAGGTGATAGAGAATGATCCAAACACGCCACCGTGTTGGAGGGCTGGTATGGACAATTTCTTCGAGGGTAATTGGTTTCCAGACCAAGTATTTGCCTTCCCTGACTCGTTTAAGGTGTGACAGCTTCAACAAAAGAAGGAGTAAAGAGGAAAGTAAGAAGATCAGTTTAAGTATTCGAATATATAAATCCTAACAGAAAGACCCAAGTCCACCGTTATAAGCGTAATCGCGAGATCGAGCTCCCGAAAGCGGGCTAAACATTGGCTAGATTCGACCACCTAACATAAGATATATGCGCAGTTGGACTCAACTCGAAATTGGGTTCAACATGGGTTTTATACCTCTTTTTGTAGTAGCGTTCCGTCCTCGCTCGCCTCATTAAAATTCTGCCGTTTTAACTGCTGTTACCGCTTCTTTAACCGCATCCTCTTCTTTCGACTAAAAGCTTAACTATCTAAAGTAGATTTAAATAGAGTTTCTTCTACTTAACTCGATTCCTTCTAGCCGCGTCGCGTTTTAACACGCTATATACGCGTGTATATTTTCTTTGCCTTCGCCTTATTTACCGTCTTTACCGTCTTCTCCCCTCCGGTTTCTTTACTACTAGGCCTGCTTTATACGCCTAGTTTGTTTACCTCTTACTTAGATACACGTCCTATAGAGAAAGAAAATAGACATCTTTAATTACTAGAAAGAATACGGCGTATTAATATATAAACTATACGTCTTAATATCGTACGATCTTACCTTCGTAGCTATATTACTACTAAACACCTAGAAGACACCTATTGCGCTTATAGGCTCGAACCTACGTTAGCTAATACAACGAGGCTGGCTAACGCGCTCGCGGCTTATTTATAAACGACGCTTAATATTCTCAATCTAAGAACTATTAAAATCTAGAGACTATCTCTAGAGGCTACTGTTATGGTCTGGAAGCCTGGTGGCAAAAGTAAGCTTCGGAAGAATCCTCAGCGGACACGTGACCCTATTTCACCCCTATATTTAAGTTAATTCTTCTCTTCTTCTTCTTCTTCTTTTCTTAAGTTCTAGCTTCTTGTACGTAGCGCAATAAACCTTTTAGCGATCATCCTAAGGTTGAGCCTTAATATTAGCTAGAACTTCATACCCAAGGAACTCATTGAACACGGAATCACTAGACACCGAGTGTCAAAGACGGTCGCGTACCGGTCTCACGGAATCACTAAACGGCAAAGACGGTTATATACCGGTCTCACGGAATCACTAAAGGCAAAGACGGTTATATACCGGTCTTATTAAAATCACCGGAACCACTGGAATCACCGGAACCACTGGAATCACCGGAATCACTAGAATTACTAGAACTATCGAAATGGATACTCAAGGATAAGCGCAAGAGCAGCAGGCTTAGGGGCAGCACCCTTATAAGTCTTAGGGAATAATGTAGTTACTACAACAGATAATATCTTAAATCACCTTCTTAGCACGTAAGGTGGATCAGCTAGAGGAAGGTAATACGACTAGTATCGCAACTCCTAGTAAGTTATCGGAAGACGAGCCCCGAAACACTAGTCAACTAATACGAGAATAAGATTACGCAACCTTACGTTAGCAAGACTACCCCACTAAGAACCTTAGCCCTCTTATCGAATTTTTAGGTAATAGAGATAAGCTAGAACCCTAGATCTCCTAAGTATAGGTAAAGCTCCTAGTAGACTATACTAGTTGCACTAAAGCTATAAAATTCTTTATACTCTATAACCGGCTTAGGGGCGAGGCAGCACGTTAGCTATAGCCATGGGTATAGGCTAGCATTAACACAAGCAGTATAACTGCTTAGTACTTACTAGATCAGCTACGCCTATCTTTTAGCGACCCTTATATGCAAGAGAAGGCTTAGCGTAAGCTATATAAGCTACGCCAGACTAATAAGCCCATTATAGAATACTTTACCGAATTCCGCAAGCTTGTACTAGAAGCAGAAGGTACCAACTAGCTAAATAAAATCCTTAAGGCCTACCTAGAGGTAGGGCTTAGTTAAGAGCTATAACGAAGTATAATTGGCCTTAAAAGCATAAGCTAGTCCTTTAAGGATTACTATACTAAGTTAAAGCATATTAGTGACTAGCTAGAAGCGTTTAACCTACGTAACACTAGAAATAAAACCTAGCAAGGCTGGCAGGAAGGCTATTAGCGTGGTCGAAATAAGATTAACTCGATAGGGTTCACTAGTAGGCAGCTAGGGCCCAGGCAGCTAAAACTAACGTCGCCCCAACGTGACAATATAGACTAGGAGCCTACTAGATTAGTAAAAGTAGCCCAGGGGCGCCGTGCCAAATAGGTAGATGCCTAAGAAATGTAGAAGCGTAGAGAAGAGAACCGCTACTACCACTATGGTAACTCTACGCACCGCGTTAGTTAATGCCCCTGGCGGCCACCACGGAGGCCCGAGCGTATAGCAAGGCCAGCCCAACAAGGAGAGCCTAAGGAACCAGAGCTAGAGGAGGTGAAAGATTATAATACCTCCCTATAGTATTTGGAAAACGAGTAGCTCCTACTAAAAGATGTAGGTAGGAGCTAATAGAGAAGAAGAAATGAGCAATATAAGCTAACTAGCGAAGATAGTAATCTAAATTAGAATAGAATTTACTTCTTACTTTAGTCTTAGTTAATAAAGAGTCTTTTGGTAAAGCTCTTACTAATACTAGCTATAAATACTACGCTATAATAAGTCATAAGTTTGCTAAATATTATAAACTCCCGCATATCTAAATACCCTCGAGAATACTAGATGGCTTAACACCTACGAAATAGCGAATTATAGAAGTAGCCTAGGTAGAAGTCGATATTAGTAGCTATAATTAAAAACAAATGTTCTTCTATATCATTCTAAGGCTTACTAGCTATGATATTATACTAGGCAACCCCTAGATAGTATAAGAAAAGGCAATACTAGACTAAAGCGAACAGATAATTACTTTTAAGGACACCGGCTTAGTAGTTAAATAAGATGCTAATCTACCTAAGCCCTAAGAAATACTAATTAGAGTATACGCATTCCGCTCCTTATACTAGCAATATAAGAAGAAAGGATACTAAATCTTTACTATAAGCCTCACTAATATCGATAAGGCCCTAGAAGAGAAGGCTCTAGTTAACGTTAAGGCTAATCTACCGTACTAGATTTATTAGAAATGGCACCTTCTATTCGAGAAAAGAGAAGCTAAGAAATTACTACCTAACTGGCCTAGTATTAATTACTATATCGAATTAGAAAAGAATACTAATAGATAAATACTAGAACCGCTATAGGAATCTCTATATAATATATCCCGTGACGAACTCCTAGTACTTCGAAAAATACTAAATAATTACCTTAATAAAGGCTTTATTCGAGTTAGTAACTCGCCCGCCGCCGCCCCTGTCCTCTTTATAAAGAAACTAGAAGGGGGGCTTCATTTCTACTACGATTACCGAGCCTTAAATCGAATTACTAGGAAGGACCGTTACCCGTTACCGCTTATTTAGGAGATACTTAATCGGATTAGTAAGGCTAAATAGTTTACTAAGCTCGACATCGCTGCCGCCTTCTATAAGATATAGATTAAGAAAGGTAATAAATAGCTTACCATATTTAGGACTCGATTCGGACTATTTAAATAGCTCGTTACCCCATTTAGACTAGCTAATACACTAAGTACCTTCTAGTAGTATATTAATTAGACGTTAAGGAATTTCTTAGACGATTTCGTCTTAGCCTACGTAGACGATATCCTAATCTTTATAGACGGTTCTCGTAGGGATTACTGCGAGAAGGTTAATAAAGTATTAGCTAAATTAGATACTATAGATGTAAACAAATAACGGGTTATAAGCAGGGAGCCTTTAAAGAGTAGTATTCTTAGGTGCGAATCCTTAGTAGTAAGGATTTAGCTACGGTGGCCTAGTTATAGCTAAGGCCTGTGCGTTGCACATAATAAGCACATGGAGCGCATAGTAGTAGTAGGCAG
This sequence comes from Macrophomina pseudophaseolina, assembly GCA_022204955.1. NCBI lineage: Eukaryota > Fungi > Ascomycota > Dothideomycetes > Botryosphaeriales > Botryosphaeriaceae > Macrophomina > Macrophomina pseudophaseolina. The sequence goes on from JAJJID010000241.1 coordinate 12,040, forward strand.
GCCTATTACCCTAACACTACCCCCCCCTTTAGTAGGAATCGTCCCGATTCCTATTAAAGGGGATAATATTCTAGTGCCTTATTAAAAAACCTTAATTAAGGAAAAAGAGTGCGTCCAGCTATTATATAGGAAAGTATTATTAAACGTTAGCTATAGGTGTTACGTAGCGAGGCGGATTAGCCTCGTTATACGGCCTTAACTGCGAACAATAAACAATAAAATAATAGAGAATAAAGAAATAGACTTTAGATAGGAGTCGTCTATAGCGAATAGCATGCTACGCGCACGCGTAATGCAGGCCACGTTTGCATTTACATTATTATTAGGGTATTATTGCTATTAAGGATAATAGATAGTAGTAGCACCTAATAATACTAGTAAATACACTAATTAATAACTCACGCGTGCCAATAATACTATTAGGGCACGGGGCCATTTTTCGACAGTTTTTAATAGATATATTAAACCCCTATACCCCCCTCCGTTTTTGTGGTTTAGATCTAAGCCTCTAACTATAACTAAAACATTCTTAAATAACTTCGACTTCTTTAAACAAACTCTTTTTTTTTTAAATAAACCCTTATTATGTAGACTCCCTCCGGTTTCGTTTATTCTAGCTACTCCTACGATAAGCTATTACAGGCACCTATTATAGGTAATATAGTAAAGCTTCCTCCTTATCTTTAGCCGCAGCCTAGTTTAGTAGTAGTGTGCTACATGCGGTGCGTGCGGTACTAGGGCACGTTGCGCCACCGCGAGGGTGGTAAATAAGTTAATTTTACACCTGCTAAGCTCCTTAGTAGCCTTCGCTAGGTTTGCTATAAGGATCTGCCCCACGCCAAGTACAATCGGTGTGCGAAGAGTAGTTATAATTATCTACCGGTAAGCATACTTTTTCCGTGCTTTTCTTATACTTTCCGCCTACTTTTAGGCCGCTTTTTATTCTTTTAGCTAATTAAAATTAGATTTCCCCTCTATTTCGCCGCGCCGCTAATCTGCTGTCGTTTTATTATAATAGTTTTAATAGTAATCCTAACGAGGAGGTACTAGAGTTCCTAGAAGAGGACGTGCTTATATTATATAAGTACGCCAATGCATTAGAAGAGGCGGTAGCGGCGTATAATAAGTAGGAGGTAAAGGAGGTTACGGCTACTAGCGATCGTAGTAATTAGTAGCATACGCACAATATATTACACTCGGAGAATTAGCAGTGTTATTAGGCTAGATTAGGCGGGGTTAGCTTAATAAAGCCAACTAATAAGGTAGTAAATAAGAAGTTTAAGAATAAGTGCTTTACGAGAATATTTAATATAGATAAGCGGTGGTTCTAGTATAGCTCGAATATAAAGTAGACGCTCGTATAGAGCCTTTCTTTTAGAAAATTAAGTATTTCTTCCTAACCGTTCGCTTTCTTCTTATTTTTTAATTCTAGTAGTCGACTTTATCTTTTTTCTTTGCTAGTCCCCTACTTTTTGCCTGCATTTCGCTTACGAGGTACCTTAGGGTCCTATAGAATTAGATTTTCTTTTAGATAATCCTCGAGAAGTTTTTAGTAGTTTTCTAGCTTTTTTTCTAGCTTCTACTCGTTGTATTTATAAAGCTAGCCGAGCTATTTTAGTAAGTATTACTTTAGAGGTCCTATTTTATAGGCTATAATAGCTTTAACTTTCTACTATTTACTGTTATCGAGTTCTTCGACTAGGGGCGGTTAGAAACCTAGCCTTACGGAGTAGACTTTAAGTAGTACAATATTAAAAACATTATATAAACGTAATATTAATAGGGAAAGGTCTAGGCAGTATACCTAAGAACCGATTTTTTTAAGAATTCTAAATAGTCCTAGGTATCGGTTATCAAGTTTCTTGCATAGCCGATTCATTTTAATATTTTTTACGGATAAAAGAACTAGCTATCCGATATTAAAATATATCTTAGCTCGATTTCGGTTATAGTACTTTACTTATAACTCCTAGAAGTGCCTAAGGGACTCCGTAGCGGTCTTTTATACTTTTCGCATACTTTCTATATGCTTGTTTGCTACTTCGGCGGCCTTAGTTTAGTTAGGTGCTGGGGTTTTACTCTATACCCCGTTCTAAGAGTTTAGTTCTACCCCTGCGTCTAGTTTAACTAGCACGAAACCTATAGAAGAATATATTTTTTAATTATAGGCGTATACCGCCTAGGAAACGAGTTAGGCCTAGTTAGATTAAGTCTAAGAGATATAGTAATGTAGGTACGCCTCTAGCTCCTAGTTTTACCTCTCTATCTAGCCGTCCGTTTACGGGTAGGAAGAGGTGCTTAGCCTATATTTAACGCGTAGGCTATAGCATAACTCGCTCTAGAATTTACTAGTAAATATAGAGCCCCTATCCGAAACTAGGCTCTCTGAAGGGCTAAATTATATAAAGACGTGTACAACGAGGAGCTTCGCTAGGAAAGCCGCGTTAATTATCTTTTGAACTAGCAAATAACGTACGTATTTAGTAAAACGGTCAACGAGTATAAGGGCTGCATTATATACTTAGCCATCTCTACCTATGGATTCCGGTAGGTCCGTTATAAAATTAAGAGAGTAGTGCTTATAAGGCTAGGCCGCTACTAGTAACGGTTATAGTAACCTATAATACTTATACCGGCGAGCCTTATTGCGTTGGCAAGTATTATAGCTTTATACGTACTCTCTAACGTCCGTAGTAATGCCTTTCTAGTAGTACTTCCGCGAAAGGACTTCCTGGGTATGGCGAACGCCGTAATAGCTACTACTTAGATCGTCGTGATTTTTGAGCAGGATTTCCTCGCGTAGCGAAGTACACTTTGGTACGTATACCCGCCCTTAGTAGCGCAGGAGCCCTTACCCGTCGATGGTATACTAATTGCACGCTAAAAGTACTCTTTTAGCAAGCTATTCCCGTACCTCTACGTAGAAGGTGTTCCTTCGTTACTTAGTGCGGATAAAGTTAGTAAGCGACTTAGAAGTATCTAATAACGCTATTTCGGCTATAGCAGCCACTATGACTATAGTCTATAGTATAAAGCTTTATACTAAGCTCGCGCTAGCCTCCTTACAGCCGGTGTAGGCTGGGAGGGCCTCGCCCTTATAGGTAAACTCGCTATGTTCCTTATAAGTAACGGAACAGACTAAAGCGGTTCGGTAATTACTACCGCTAGTTTTATACTAGCTCTCTATGGTGTTTCCATTAAGCTTATTGGTGGCACGTAGGAGCTCTCCTAGCCCCTAAAGCTTAAGTTTGCGCTATAGAGTAGGCAATATAGTATTAAAGTACGTTCTCTTCTCGTTTTCCTTAAAGCTAAGGGTATAGTCTAGGCGCCTTAAAAGGGCGTCCGCTAGATTAGACTTACCCAGCTTGTATTCGATATTAAAATCGAACTTAGCTAAGGTTTCAGCATAACGGGCTTAACGAGCCGTAAGGCTCTTAGTTATTATAAAATACCGAAGGTTATTATAATCTAATAGTACCCGCACCGGCGTCTGCACGTGTGCTAGGTAGGGTCGCCAATGCTTAAAATATTATACGATCGTGTAAAGCTCTTTATCGTGGGTATCGTACCTAATCTTAGCTCCACTAAATTTGTGGCTGAAGTACGCAACGGGGTGCTAGTGGCGTTGATCGCCCTTAGCCCCTATAGGCTAGAGGAGAATGCCGCCGTAGGTGTAGTCCGAGGCGTCGGTAATAAGCATAACTAGCAGATTCGGGTTATAGTACCGCAGGATGGGCGTAAGCGTAAAGTATACTTTTAGTCTACTAAACGCCTACTTTATATCTACGGGCTACTTCTAGGGCCTATACTATTTAGTTAGCCCTTTCTTCGGTACTCGTTTTGTATCCGGATTCGGGTCCTAGGCTGCCTTCTTTAATAAGCTTGTTAGTGGCTATACTACCGTAGAATAATTCTAAATAAAGCGCCTGTAGAAGTTGGTAAAGCCTAGGAAAACCTAAATATCACGGTAGCTTTACGGCTCCGGCTAGTCTTTAATTGCTTCGACTCTTATAGGGTCCATGACAACCCCCCGAGGGGTAACGATAAACCCTAGGAACTTAACGTGCTTAGTGTAAAAACTATACTTAGACAGTTTAGCGTAGAGGCCCTAATTACGTAGCCTTTAAAGGACTCGTTTTACATGCTTAATGTATTAGGACTCGTCCGCTAAGTATATAAGTATATTATCTAAATACACTACGCAAATCATGTCCACTAGGCCTCCTAGGGCTCGGTGGATATATGATTGGAAGGTTACGGGCGCGTTAGTTAAGCTAAATAGTATAACTAGATACTTAAAATATCTATAACGAGTCTTAAATATAGTTTTCCACTTATTACCTTTCTTTATGCGGATTCGGTAATAAGCATCGCGCAAGTCTAGCTTAGTAAAAATCTTTGTAGTGCTTAGGCGGTCTAGCAACTTATCTATAAGAGGTATAGGATAGCCGTTCTTAACGGTAACCTTATTTAGGCCTCTATAATCTATATATAACCGCATGGTGCCATCTGCCTTAGGGGCGAAGAGAATAGGCGCACCCGCGGGTAACTTACTATACCTAATCCACCCCCATTCTAGTGCCTTGTTAATGTATTCCCTAAGGATCCGTAGCTCGGATTAGAAGAGTCTATATAGGGGCATTAACGGCGGTCCGGAACCTGCAACGAGGTCGATAGTATAGTCGAACTTAGTATATTATGGTAGCTTAGCAGCTTATTCGTCTAAAAAGACGTCTAAGTACTCCCTATATACATCCGGAATCCCGTCGCGGACCTCCTTAGCTACTCTAGCTAGGAGTGCATCTACTAAACTGGCGAGTTCCTCATGCGGCTCATATGCTTTTTAGATACGGGAGTACAGCCCTTATAAGTAGGTAAGCTTTCAGTTAGGGCGGAGCCCTTCTAGGTTCCTATTACCCCTACCCTACTTTTCGCATGCTTAAAGCATGCTTTCCTTATACTAAGAGGCTGCGGAAGAGTTAAGGTTACCTTTCTAATTCCCTAGGCCGCCCTTAGGGACGAGCTGGTAATTAGATAGCCAGAGGGAGTATATTTACTCTCCTAGCTTTAGGTCCTGGAGTAGTTCCTTAACGCCTACTAGGTGCGCAAGCTCTAGCGAGCCGATATTCTAGTAGAACGTTCCTCTTCTAAAGTCGATAATAGGCCCGGCAGCCCTTAACTAGGGTATACTAAGTATAATATCGTAGCCCGTAAACGAGCCACTCCAGTAGGTTTAGGGTTCGGTAGTGCGTATGGCGCCCTCCGAGTCATATATAGTAATCTCTACGATATAGGGGTCGTGCAACGTAACGGTAGTATTATTAAGAAAGCGGGTAAACGGCTTAATACTAGCTTATATACTTTACAAGGCAAGTCGCTCTACGCATTTAAGAGATACGAGGTTTAGATCGCAACCGTAGTCTATTAGTGCTCGGATTTTAATAGGATCGGATAGGGTCTCTATTAATGCAATAATTTCTATGCGTTTTAAACTACCTCCCGTTTAAGGCCCTAACCGCAAGGAGGAGAGGGAAGCGATTAGGGCTTTTCTTTTCCCGAGCCTTGCTTACCTTTATAGTTCACCTAGTTAGCGTGGCCTTTAGCCTGCTTCTCGCCTACGTTCGGGGTACTAGACCCGTGCGAACCGCCTACGTTTAGGGGAGCTAATGCTTTAGACCGTAATTAGTCCTCTTTAGCTCTTTTGTCATTCCCAAAACCCTTATAGGGCCTAGTGCGTCCCGGGCCAGGGGTGATAAGAGGGCGCTTAGTCCCCTACGACTATTGCCCTTCCTCGCCTTTCTTATAGGGCCTTATTACCTCTAGAGTTTACTTAACGCGTTGGATTTCGGCTACTAAATCCTCTTCTACCTGTACCCTAGTAAGGAAGGACTGGCGCACGAGCTCCGTACGTATAGATAGTAGAAGTCGGGAGTAGATCTAGTTAATATAGTAATCTACGTCGTAAATCTGGTACGTGAATTTATCCTCGTACGTCTTTATCTAAGCGTAGAAGTCTATAAACCTCTAGCCCTCCTTTATTACTATAGTGTAGTAACTAATGGCGTTGTTAAGGCGGTAGACAATAGGGTTACGAATGTAATTCTATACTAACGTCTTAAACTCCTGCTAAAGTAGCTCTGGCTTCTCCTTATTTGTTAAATGTCTTTGGATGTGCTGGGAGAGGGTTTTATACTTAGACAGCCCTTTAGTGGCCCAAAGGGTCCTTCTAAGACAGTCCTTGTTTACCCGGTGTATGCCGAAGCGTGTCTCTACTGCATTTATCTATAAGTCGTATAAACCCTAAGTAAGGCCTTCGAGTTTAGGAGGTGGGTTTCTTACGAGGAGGTCGAGTTACTTTTCGCTATTATCTACTATGCTTTCCGCATGCGTTTCGCCTGCGTTCGGTATAGGAACGGTCGGCTATTTGCTAGTAAGGGCGGCTCGTAGTTACTATAAGAGCTTAACGCGATTAAGGCGTTCTAGAAGCTTGGCTTCTAGTACGCCTTCGGTAGGTGCGCTACGCAAGCGCTGCAACTCGTCGGCAGCTATAGCCACCCCTAGCTCGGCCACGTCACCGGATAGGTGATTAGTATCCCGGACATCCCTATTAACGGTTAGCGTTGGACGGTCTTCGAGGGTTAATAAGCCTATTTCGGTTAATTCGACTCGAGTATTCGAGCAATTCTATTAACGCCTAGTACCTATTATCATGTAATCGTCCTTTAGCTTTCGGAAGCGTCGGAACTAGTATATTTAGCTCTTTAAGGCCGGCTGCTTTTCTAAAAGGAACTATAAAGGATTTGATTATAAGCAAATAATGGGTTATAAGCAGGGAGCCTTTAAAGAGTAGTATTCTTAGGTGCGAATCCTTAGTAGTAAGGATTTAGCTACGGTGGCCTAGTTATAGCTAAGGCCTGTGCATTACACGTAATAAGCACGTGGAGCGCATAGTAGTAGTAGGCGGGCCTATTACCCTAACACTAAAAGAATAAAAAGTAGCCTAAAAGTAGGCGGAAAGTATAAAAAAAGTATAAAAAAAGTATACTTACTGATAGATAATTATAACTACTCTTTGCACACCGATTATACTTGGCGTGGAGCAGATCCTTATAGTAAACCTAGCGAAGGCCACTAAGGAGCTTAGTAGGTATAAAATTAACCTATTTACTACCCTTATGGTAGCGCAACGTGCCCTAGTACCGCACGTACCGCATGTAGCACACTACTACTAAACTAGGCTATGGCTAAAGATAAGAAGGAAGCTTTACTATATTATCTATAATAGGCGCCTACGATAGCTTATCGTAGAAGTAGCTAGAATAAACGAAACTAGAGGGAGTCTATATAATAAGGGTTTATTTAAAAAAAAAGAGTTTATTTAAAGAAGTCGAAGTTATTTAAGGATGTTTTAGTTATAGTTAGAGGCTTAGATCTAAACTACGAAAACGGAGGGGGGTATAGAGGTTTAATATATCTATTAAAAACTATCGAAAAACGGCCCCGTGCCCTAATAGTATTATTATAATGGTGGCCTCTTCTACTAGGCTTTAGAATCACCTAGTAGGGTCGGGTAACGGTAGGTTTACCTTAAAGGATAAGAGAAGGGTAAAGAATTAGGACGATAGGTAGTAATTACATAATAGGTTAGAGCGCGGTACGCGTTAGGCTTATTACCTCTAATAAGTCTATATTAAATCTTAAGTTAACTACGAAGGTTAAAGTACTATCTAAGGAGTATATCTATATACTGTAGGAAATGTGTAGTAATCTATAGATAGTAGTAGATAGTTAGTATTCTTAGTTATCTAAGTGTTATAGAGGATAGTCGTGGTCCTTCATTATTTAGTAGGCCCGGTGGGTCCTATGTGACTTAGGCGCTAAGGCCTATTTTCCGAAACCCGACTTCTACTCTAATAAGCGGACGATATGTTCGATATTCTCTTGTTCGTCCCTTATATCCGAAGTCAGTTTCCTAGATCTATGCCCTTTTCCTATAGATGTCTTTCCCCTACGGGAGCTCGGTTCTGCTATTCTTTCGGGTAGTCGCTGTGCTACGCAGGCGTCGTTCCCGTACGGGCTTCTATTACTACTAGGCTCGGGGCCGTACGCGCCGTCTTCCCTTAAGGCTAGTTTTCCCGTGCGGGCGTTCCGGCCGTGCGGCTCTACTACCCGTAAGGGTTCTTAGTTCCTACGGTGCCTTTTCCCGTGCGGGCTTCCTACCCGTGGGATTATAAAGCCCTTGTCCTCTAGGGTTCGTAATACTATCCCCCCCCTTAAGGATCTTCGGCTTAAAGATTTATTCGCTTATCTATATCTTAGGTTTCCCTTGTTCTTTCTTCCTTTCCTCCAGTAAATTTTCACGATGCCTCCGAAACGTAAGCGTACTAAATAGGTTCTTTTAGGTAAGCGTATCGATCGCGAGGGCTGCGAGATATCCGTCCCTTGTTCCTCTTATTTGCTCCTGGCTTCTAAGGGTGAGCCTGTGGAGTGCCGGATGGATGTTAAGAGTTCTTCCCGTTATAGGGAGTGTGCTCATCGTGGTCGGACTACTTGCGATGGCGGAGGTCTCGATGCTGCGGACTATATATTCTGTTTCTATCGTCTTCTACTATTGCTGATGTTTAACTCTAGTTAACCGTCTCGATTGGGCGCGCGCTAAAGTACGTGCGGACCGGGAGGAGGCTCGTAAGGCTATGTAGGCCGTAATAGCCCGTTTATCTCGTTTAGAGAGATAGGAGGATCTCTTAGAGCGTCGTGCTTATTTAATGCTCTCGAAGAAGGCTGTGACCGTAGAGGAGTTAGAGGAGTTAGACCGTCTTAAGTTAGTTCGCGAGGCTGCGGATCCTATTAACCCCGAAAATGCTAAGGAGGAGCGATCGCTAAAGCGTTTACGTGGCGACGCCTTAGCTGATATCGTTGTGGAGTCGTTCTAGTCTATTAGGTCTTCTAGCGTTGGTTCGGGTTCTGCGCCTCCCGAGGGTTCCGAGCTAGTAAATTAGACGCGGTAGTCTCCGTTTCCCGACTTTAATTTTAGGTCCTTTATGTATAACGAGTCGGCGGTGTTAGTCGATCTAGGTTTCGGCGATAAAACTTATTAATAAGTTCTTAATAATCGTAGAGTTCTAGTAGTTTCTAGGTATTGTTCTAGTCTCCCTTCTATTTAAGGAGGTATCTAAACTAACCGTTAATATAGCTACTATTTAGGACTTATTCTACGTCCTAGTCTTTATTTTCATTGGCGTTTAGATTTTCCGGTATAATTTCTTTCGTTTAGCATAATGGTGTAGTATCTTAAGGTGCCGGTTCGAGTAGGGCGACGTGAAATACTAGGTGTATCCGCATAGTGTCTAGTAATCTAAGGCAGAAATTAATCTTCTTAATTTATTCTTTAATTTCGAAGGGACCGACTTTTTTAAAGTCTAATTTTTTACTTAGTCGGTCGTTCTTCTTTCGTTTGAAATTTTTACTAAGGAGATAAACTTTATTCCCTCTCTTAAGCTTTAGTACCTCCTGGTGTCGTCTATTATAGTATTTACCTATTTATAGGGCTACGAATTCGAGGTCTAGGTATAGTTATGCGTGGAGTGCCTTTAGCTAGTCTGCTTTAAGGATTTCTTTTTGGGCTAATAACTCGCTTAGTATCGGATATCTATAGGCTATTAGCTCATACCCGTAGTTAGCATAGAACGGTAATTCTTGTGTAGCTAACGCTTTCGAGCTGTTATAGGCGAATTAGGCGAGTAGTAGTAGCTCGACCTAATTATCTTACATATAGTTAAGGTAGCAGCGTAGGTATTACTCTAGTATTTAGTTTATCCGTTCCGTCTAGCCGTCCGTTTGTGGGTGTGCCATTATAGAGAGCTTATATTTGGCGCTAAGCTATCGAGTAAGTGATTACTAGAATCGAGATATAAATAGTCGATTTCTATCTAATACGAGTTCTTTTAGTAATCCGTGGTTGCCGAAAATTATTCTAAGAAACGTGTAGGCGAGTTCTTCTATATTTGTTGATTTAAGATAGAGTAAGTAATATACGTACTTTGTTATTCTATTAACGATGACTAGGATTAAGTTATACTTAACCTTAGTAAGTGGTTCTCTTGACTTGGGTAGGTCCATAATAAAGTCTAGCGAGATGGATTACTAAGGGCGCTTCGGTACCGGTAGTAGCTAAAGCTATCCGTAGAGTGTATATCGTACGGCCTTACTTCTAATATAGAGGTCGTATTACGAAACTACTTATTAGACGGTTCTTCTAAGCCCTAGGAAGTAGTAGCTTTTCGTAATTCACTTTATTATCTTATCTATTTCTTAATAACTGTATACTAGGGCTTCGTGTATATCTTTTACGAGTTCTTCCCGTAGTTTAACCGGGACGTAGACTAATTCTAAAAATAGGATTATACTATTTGCGTTTTTAGTTACTCGGGGGTCGTTTTTAAGTTCTCTAATTTCTTAAGCTATTACGTTATCTGCGTAGGCTTCTCGGATCTTACGCTCCTATTCGTTGCCTTCGAGGCGTATCGCTAGGGCTAGTCGTCGGATCGAGGTAAGCGAGTCGTCTAGTTCTTTCTTAAGCTATATTTGTTTAATGCTATAAATAGCAGTAATCTAGCGGCTACGGCTAGCGGGTATAAAAGACTCGTCTTCCTGCATATCGAGTATCGTAGGTTATAGATCTAGCTTTTCTTTAATATAGTTAGCTCGTCTGCTTAGCGCGTCTACGCGAGCATTCTTAGATCCCTTTCTATAGGTAATCTTTATATTATAGGATGCTAGCTCTTTAGCCTACCTAACCTATCGTCAGTTTAGTTCCTTAGTAGTAGTAAAGTGCGATAGGTTCTTATAGTCGTAATACACCGTGATTTAGTATTTGGCCCCTTCTAGATAGTATCTCTATTCTTTAAAGGCTGTAATAATAGCTAGGAGTTTCTTGTCGTAGATGTCGTAATTCTTTTCGGGGCCTAATATTTTTCTTAAATAGAAGGCGATAGGGTATAGCCTATCTTACTCATTTAGCTGGCTAAGATCTACTCTAATAGCATAGTCGGAGGCGTCAGTCTCGACCGTAATAAGTAGGTTAGAGTTATAGATACCTAGGACCGGGGCTTTTATAAATATACGCTTTAGTAAGTTAAAAGCTATTTATTACCTTTCTTTCTATACGAACCCATGTTCTTTCTTAGTTAAGTCTATAAGAGGTATTAATACCTTCGCATAGTTTAGAATAAACTTCCGATAAAAGTTAGTAAATTTAAGAAAGGATTATACTTCTTTAACGGTTCTTAGCGTGGGCTAGTCTCTTATTATATTTAATTTCTTATCGTCCATGCTAATATGTCCTAGGGTAATAATAAACCCTAGGTACTTAGTCTTCTATATATACTACTTACTTTTTTCTGGGGCAACTTAGAGGTTTCGCTCGTCTAAGGCCTTTAGGACTTTTCTTATATACTCAGTGTATTCTTCGAGCATTTCCGAGTAGATTAGGATATTGTCCAGGTAAGCTAAAGCGAATATATCTAAATACGGACGTAGCGTGTCGTTAACTAGGCTCTAGAAGGTAGCCGGTGCATTAGTAAGCCCAAAGGGTATTACTGTATACTCGTAGTAGCTAAATTAGATTTAGAATGCCGTTTTCTATTCCTTTTCTTTCTTAATACGGACTAGGTAGTAGCCTTCTCAAAGATCTAACTTCGTAAAGTACTTAGCACATCTAAGTTTATTCTATAGTTTATTAATGCGAGGTAGTAGGTAATAGTTTTTTACCGTAATATCGTTTAGCTGCCTATAGTTAACGTAGAGACGAAGCTTGCTATTTTTCTTTAGTATAAATAGGATTGGGTATCCGGCTAGTAATAATGATAGGCAGATATAACCTCGTTCTAGGTTCTTATTAATATATTCCCGTAGTGCTTTAGCCTCTTTTTTAGATAAGAAATATATGGGCTTAAACGCTAGCTGCGTTTCTAGGAGTAGGGGTATCTTATAATTCTATAGCTAATACTTTAGTAGCTGTTCTTTACCTCTTTCTTAGAATATTCTTAGTATGTTCTAGAACTGTTGTGGAATAGTTTCTAATTCCGGTATAGGTGCTAACTCGTTCGGAGTAGGCCTTATAATTCTGTCGAGGTCTACGTTAACCTTAGCTACCGAAATACCTTATTTAATAATATTTATCTATCTATACGTGGATGGGTTATATCTTCTATAGATTCTCTAGGGGTAGTCTCCTTCGACTAGCTTTAGGACGTTATTATTCTCCTAGCGGAGGCCCCATGTTAGGCGAGCTAGGATTTTCTACTCGTATTCTAGGCTTATTTTAACGAAGATTATATACGCCTTTTCTCCTTAGTTTCTTATTCGCTTTAATGCGTCTATTAAGATTTTCTAGATATCTAAGGGGTCTTTCTTACCCATTAGTATTCTTTTAGCATTTGCTAGGTAGCGCACTCCTTATTTAGAAAGGTAACTATTCTTTCCTTCTATCGGATATGCGGCTCGTGGGTTTCGAACTATAGAATTCCTAGAATAATATTATATTCTAGTATAGAGGTTACGTTAAGTATAATCTTCTCTACGTGTTTCCTAATAGTAAGCTTTGCGGGTTCTGTTTCGACCCGGATCTGCCCTTTATTATAAGAGGCGGCGGACCTATCTACCGTTTTTAGCGAGTAGGGGTAGTCTTTCCCCGGGAGTCTAATATTATTTTAGGTGGCGAAGATATAGCTAATAAAGTTGCCTTCTACTCCGCTATTAAGTATAGCTATTGCAGTTCGTCCGTAGATGGTTACTAGTATTCTAAGAACTCTTTCTAAGGTGCGTATGCTATTTAGTATGCGTAAAACCTAGTTAAGGGACCTGTCCGACGGCCCCTCCTGGGGTCCCTAAATAGGGGAGCCGTCTAGTTTTTTAACCTGGATTGGCCGTAGATTTCATTGTGCATATAGTCTTCCCATTCGTTAACTTACAGGTGTGCTTGCTTCCAACGGGTCTAGTTGCCGTTATTTAGCTATCTTCGCCAATAGACCCGGTCCTTTCGTACTTAGTATCTAAAGGTCGGACGGTTAAGTTTCTCGTCGGGGATCCACTATAGTATGCGGTTCTGGATGGTTGCCGTTCCGTACTAGTAGAGAATTCTCGCGAGTTCTCGAAGGGAGTTATAGTCCGCTTATTCGCGTGCAGAGATCCCTTAGTGGTGGCGCATAAGGAGCGTCGTGTTCCTAGTTACCGGGAGTTCGTACCTTTTCCCGTCTTGTTCGATCCGAGTTTCCCAAAGCGTGTCCTGGCGCCATCCCCAGATGACCGTTAGAGCGAGGCTTCCTTAATGCGGAATCCATATCGTCTGGGTACGGTTGCCCTATTCGTCCTATAGGTAGCTGCTGATGCCGTATCTCTCGGCTAGAACTTCCAGTTCGGCGAGGGTATCCTATTTATCGGATAGCATTGGGGCATCTCCTAACTATACGCTATCCTTACTTTCGGTTATACTCTCGTAAAATTCTTCTATACTACTGTTGACGAGTTCTTGGTCTAGGGGAAAATTATCGATAAGGTCTTTAATTTCTAGTGTTTCCTCGTTACGTGTGGCCAGGTTCAACTATCGAGGTTCGGAGGGGTACCATCCGGTGGCTTGCTTGTCGCTCTAATAGGTAGTGCAGTTGTCGTTAAAGCAGGCGGTCCAGCTCACGGCCGCATGGTTAACTTCCTTACTTATAGTGGATGCAGAGCGGGGTTCTTCTTCTTTCTAGGTAGCGCCAGCGGCAGTCTTACCGGGTTTGTTCCGTTGCAGGCAGCGGTATCGGGGGTTTCACTTATCTCCGCAGTAGACATAGAGTCCTTAGTTAAAGCGTTCTGTTTCTTGCTCCGTTTACTAACGTCGGGGTCGTCGTTTATAGTTCTTGTCGTTTCGTTAAGCAGCGTCTAATTCCATGGCGTCGCCTCCTTCTTAAGTATGTTTGGGGCGTGTAGGGCGCGAAGTATTAGCTCCGTAGTTATTTCCTTTGTAGCGCTCCGTCTGTCGCTCGAAGAGGCGGTTATCGCACTTAATTGCTAGCTTAATAAGTTCGTCTAGCGTTTTAGGGTCGTCCTGGGTCATAAGTTAATCCTTGACTTTTTCCTTGAGTCCTCGGTAGTAGTAATCCATAAAGGCGCGGTCCGACCAGTCGTCGAGATAGGCCGCGGCCTTCTGGAACTCGGTAGTATACTCGGCTACTGAGGTTTTCTGTTAGATGTTCATAATGGCTCGGCGTGCCTTGTGTACTTTATCTAGATCGCCGAAGCTCTGTTTAATTTAATTAACGAAGTGCTTGTAGCTGGCGAAGATCTTGCTAGTGTCTTTCTTCCATTGGCTTGGCTCCTTGCTTATGCGGTCCCTAAGGTAGGGTTCGAACCACTAGGCTGCGGTGTCGCGTAGGTATATAGCAGCGAATATAACCTTTCGATCCTTACTTTCGAATTCGCGAGAGTTGAAGAAGAAGTAAAGGTCGAGTTAAGATAGAAAGGTTTAGAGCTTCTTTCGGTTACCGTAGAAGAGATCGGGTTTAGCCGTCTTCGTAGTAGTTTCTTTGACTCGGGCTGGCGACTCGTTTCTGGACGTAAGGTCCGTTGGGGGAGTCGTAATAGAAGCTGGCGCCGGAGCGGGGGTAGCTTAGTCGCGGAGCTCGTTTACTTGTTAATAGAGCTGGGTGTTCTCGTTGGTCTACTCCTGAAGTTGTCCGCGTAGCTCGCCGATCTAGCCCTGCATGTCTTAGATAACCTGAAAAAGGTCGGCTATGGTTGGCTATGGGGGACCGTTGTTGTTTATATCGACGTCGTTTATTGTGTTGCTTAGTTAGCGTTAAGTGTTAGGTAATACTACCTTTCGTTGGTCGTTTCTCTCCTCGGAACTACCTTCCCTTGCAAGGATGGTGGTTAAAGTGTAACGGCGGCCTCTTCCACTAGGCTTTGGAATCACCTAGCAGGGTCGAGTAACGGTAAGGTTTACCTTGAAGGATAAGAGAAGGGTAAAGAATTAGGACGATGGGTAGCGATCACGTAATGGATTAGGGCGCGGTGCGCGTCAGGCTTATTACCTCCAATAAGTCTGTATTGGAATCTTGAGTTAACCACGAAGGTCAAAGTACTACCTAATGAGTGTGTCTATATACTGTAGGAGAGTTGTGACAATCTAGCATGGTGTTCGGATCTTCTGTGATCCAGTGGGGCCTGGATCTATGGTAATCCAAAAGGGTGGGCCCTGGATCAGTAAAGATCTAAGAGTGGGTCCTGCACGTGACCCGGGCGCTAAGGCCCGTTTCCTAGAATCCGACTTCTGACCTTCTTAGCCGAACGATAGCGATGTTCACCTTGTTCATCATCGCGTAACGTGCCTCTCTGCCGGTTTCCTGGATTCTGCCCGCGACCCTTGCTAAGGGAGTATTATACCGCTGGACCATAGTCCCTTGTGGCTGTGGCCTTTTGTCTTTCCCGTGCGGGAACCGTTCCCTTGAGGGAGTCATTCCCCTGCGGGATTCTGTCACGCCGCTTGCTTCCTGACTAAGCTCCCTAAGCGCCGTTTCCCTGCAGTTGGTATTCCCCTGCGGGATTTCCTCCCGTGAGGGTTCCTGTCCCTTGGGGGATATTTGCCCGTGCGGGACTGTCGCCCGTGGGGTTCGTAACAGCTAATAACGGTTAAGGTTGCATGCTGCTAGTAGCACCGTATACTCAAGCCGCTTCGGATGTCGACTAGATGCCTCAGAATGACTAAAAGGTAGTTATAGATGATGCTTTAGATAGCAGAAGGCATTAAACGCATATCCGGGCTCATAACTGTTGGATTTGGTGGTGATACCATCAATTGAGAATAAGTGGCATAAGGCGTAAGAGGGACGCTCAGGGGAGTCCTCTTATCCGTCCTCTTCCATGACTAAGCTAAAGTTTATCGTACACACACGTGATATTCCAACAAATACTTTAATATCTATTAGGTTATTCCGCGCAAGCCCGGTGCCCCTAAGAAGAAAATCGCGAAGACGCCTAAAGAAGGCAACATGCTAATATTCTAAAAGACCTACTGCTAGCACTTCTTCGCGAGTAGGTACTAAAGCTCCATTATAAACTCTAGGGAACAAGGGCTTTATAACCCCACGGGCGGAGGGCTCGTACGGGAAACGACACCGCAGGCGCTAGAAAGCCTTAAGAATAGTAGAGCCGCACTACCGGTGCGCCCGTATGGCAAAACTAGCCTTAAGAAAAGACGGCGCGTACGGGCGTAGGAAAGGTAATAATAGAAGTCCGTACGGGAACGACGCCCACGCGCCGTAGCGGGACTATAGAAATACTAACTAGGTTAAACTCCCCTAAGGGAAGAACGCCTATAAAGAAAGAATTATAGATCCTAAAAGCCAGCTTTATGTAAGAGAAATAGATAGAAGAAAGTTAACGTCTCGTATGATTAAGTAACTATAGTTTAGCTATAGAATATTCCTGTTGGAATATCACGTGTGTGTACAATAAACTTTAGCTTAGTCATGGAAGAGGACGGATAAGAGGACTCCCCTAAGCGTCCCTCTCACGCCTCATGCCGCTCATTCTCAATTGATGGTATCACCACCAAGACCAATAGAGAATTACTATCGTCGGTCGAGAATAGAATTAGTAGTCTTGTTAGACATAGCTTTTCGCTAACAGGATAGGAACCTATATATACCTAGACCTTCCCCGCTTGCCCCTCCCGCCGCGGGGGTTTAAATTTCTTTTTTTGTTGCGGTTGTGTTCTTTTTTGGGTGGGAAGAGGAGGGGGGAAAGGGGGGCCGCGGGCGTTGGAAAGAGTCTAATTGACAGACCCGTATACTTAATAAAGACAAGTTGGTATATCTAGTAGAAGGAGGCCGTACTGGCTCCTCTTATACCTATTCTATCCACTAAGGAGAAAATAGGGCGGAACTTACCAGCTTGGTAAACCTGCTAGGTAACGAACTAACGGCGCCGAGGAATCCCCCAACATAACTAAAAAAGCCTTCAATATAACTAACTTAGATATCCCAACAATATATGTAATAATTAACACCGGTAAAGTGGCTGGCCCGAACGAGATCGGGTTTCTATAGATCGAAGAAGAACTTATTTTCTTGACTTACTATAACCACCTAAAAGTTAACGACGAGTTTTTTTTTATTTTATTTTTTAGACAGATGGTTCTAAACTAGCGAAATGGCCCTTATCGACTCTTTTATTCGTCTTAACTTGGCTGGAAGTGCTAAGCATTGCGTCAACGTCAACAGGTTGAAATACTTCTCCAATGACCTGGAGACTTGTCTGGAAAACGCAGGCTTGTGGTTCTTACTCCGGACTTTACTGCCATGTTCCCCCATCGATCGGAGGGTTACGATACGGAATTTGTCTGCGTCTTATACCTGTCCATATGCGACGATTCAGAAGTCGAGAGGAGGGCGCGAATCACAGATGAGATCGTTAAGGTTGTATTATAATATTGCAGGGTGCGTCCCTATAAGATGATACCCTTGAAGTCTTATTGTTAAAAGATTTGATTTAGTAGTGTTTTAGATTCAGTTAAGGTTTAGGCTTGTTACGTACCTCTTTTTAGCGTGTAAGTGAGTTACACAACCGTTTTACCCTAGTAGCTAGAATAGGTATAAGAGGAGTCCTTAGGGCCTCCCTCTATAAGGCATGCCAACTTGTCTTCATTAATTATACCGGGTTGTCAATTAGACTCTTTCCAACACTTATCACCTGCAAAAGCAATCTAGCAAATATTCCGCGTGCAAAGCTGCGCTGAGCCTTTGGGAGCGGCCAGTGTACCGAATACTTTACGCTTAAAGATAAGCTAATCTAACAGAATTGCATGAGCTCTTACGCACTAACTTTAAGAGAGACGGAGATTATAATCCACAAGGTCCGCGGGAAGTATATTAAGGTCCCGGCTGAGTATGGTGAGATGGGCATCGACGGGAACACCTTCGAAATAGATATTATGGCGGTCGGACTTTACCGCCTAAAACCTCTTTGAAGAAGCTCTTGGCTTGGCGAAACTAATCTTCATCTCCACCATGTTGACGAACTCCAAAGTACGATCTCTGCAGAAGCTGTTATCAAGTTGAAACTGGACGAGGACGACTCAGTCGATATCCTCTAGCTGCATGGCGATAAGACTCACTCCGGCTGGTGCACCCTGGCATTGGGGAGATTCTCATTTTCCTGAAGCTTGCGCATCACCTCAACGACCAACCTGTGTGTGGTCTGCGTGCCTAAGGCCTAACGGGAGAGAGTTCTTCCATGACGTTCCCGAAGCAGTATGTACGTACCATGCTGTCATCCGCAGGGTCCAATCTAAGAGTCCATAGGCCATTGCCGAATCCTCACACGAATCTACCTGGCCTTGGAGGTTATTGAAATCCTCGAGTCTGAAGGCGACACGATAAAGTTCCTCACTGCATTCAACCAGTCGCCTCGTCTATGCGAGCGCTCGTACCAGTTCGGCCGGGTTTACTACTTTCTTTTTGTCACGTTTTGCCTTGGGCTGATCTCCGGACGCGACGCAAAAGTAAAGCTGGGCCGCGTCCTAAGGGTAATGGATAACGAGGACGCCATTTCACATATCTTCTCGCGCGCCCCGCCCGGCCGGATAAGAGAGCTGGGACTCAAAATAAAAAAGTTATCAGACTAGGCTAGCGACACTTTTGCTCGTAGACTGATCGGTCGTAACTAAGAACCGTCTGGTACTATTGCGACGCTCGAATGCTTGTACGTGCAGCTTCGACCAGAAGCCGCAGCGACAATAGAAGAATGGGAAGGGAGGCACCTAAAGGATTTAGCCGATTGCGTGAGATGTGATTTTAGGCTATATCAGGTTGAAGGAACGCACTATAGCACGAGTACGACCCATGTCGCAATGTTCCGGAAGAAGTTAAAAGCTATTATATGCGAATGCAGATTGTAAACTGTGAAATTTTGTATTAAATGAGTGAAAAGTGAGGGATTAAGGTGAACATTGCTTCTTGAATTAAATGCTCTCTAAGGCTGCTTAAATAGATAAAACTAATAGATTTTGCATAAGGAAGCTTCTACTCGAAGAGATCTAAACCGGGTTCTTATAGCAGAATAGGAGAGCTAACCCTAACCTTGGGTACGTACGAACCACACCCACCCTTTACCCCTCACACAAATACAAACCGTAGTTCAGGAATCTGCTTAATTGAACTCTCTTTACCTGAGGCCCATGCCGGACCAAATTCTGTCCGATGCGCTGATGTGAGACGCTAAGGTAGTCGGGGTTATACAAGGTTTCGGAGTCCGATGCATCGCGTACTTAACCCCTGCTCTGCCACAATATCCTTTTGTTTAATGTCCCTCAGCATCACCACTGCAAACATGGCGATCCCAGGCCCATCCCTTTCCGTTCACGTCAAAATCACCATTGACCCTTCAGATACTGATGCCTTTCTCAAAGCCTTGCAACCCACCTACGATGCTGTAATCGCAGAACCCCTCAACACCTTCTTCGAGGTATATCAGGATGCAAGAACACCTGGCGTTTTCAAGCTCGTGGAAAATTGGGATGCAAGTGTCGAGTACATGAGGACGGTGAGTAGTAGGACTTCACAGTGTGATATTTATTCCTCTCCGCGGCTGTCGGAGAAATGCATCTTCGCAAGGAAAGTACTGTCGGAGCAGAATGCATACTAATGCGCACGTGGACAGGTGCAAGAGAAAAAGGAATATTACAAGGCCTACTTCGAGACCACCAGGCCCATGTACAAAAAGCCACTTGAGCTTGAAATATACACCAGAATGCCGGGAAACAAGTGGGTCAGCGTTAAGAAAGATGCCTACCCGGGCAGGGAGTAGGCATAGGGAGAGAAACCAGACCAGCATCCTCGGATCTCAGCTTTAGCAAACTTAGCTATAAGGAAGGACATATTCATAACCCTCTTTTCGGAATTTTTGCTAGTAGTTGCTGTGATGTAGACTTATATCTACTGTTCCTTGCAGCTAATAGACTGATATTTTGCGTCAGAGGCAGTGTGGCAGAAAGAGGGCACAACGACGGTTGTATCTAATATCACGAAACGAATTGGGACGCAGCGTCGAGAATATGGTTCCTCTTGGAAACAGTGTTCCGGCATAGCCGTTCATATTGTTCTAGTGTGTTTGGGTATCTTGCTCGCCGGTCGTTTCGCTGAAGTGGACCTTAGTGTCCGCGAAGACCTGGTCATAATCGTACTCAAACCACCTAATGTCCGGACAGAGACCGGCGAACTTCCAGATGCCCTCGACTTTTTTATACCACATGGTCGCCCCGCCGTGCGAGTGGCCCTTGACTGCAACCATCTTGCGCGACTCATCGGTGTACTTCTGATGAGGCACGCGGACCTGGTGGCGGCCAGTGATCTCTGTCTCGGAAATCTGCTGCCATCGGGACGCGCCGATGAAATGTTGCGTCTTCAGCAGAGGATTCCCGAGGAACTTTGGATCGGATGCCATTGCGATGAATTGATCAGCTGGCATTTCGTCCCATTTCTTGTCGAGGAAAGAGCGGTAGTCGACCTGACTAAGGTTAAATTCGTGCTGAACGAGGGGCGAGCCGAATACTTTCCCTCAAAGTGGGTGCGATGCAGCTACGAAGACGGTCCCAGTCCTGGGCCTCACGTCAGCTTTTGGACGGTTATATCGACAAATGTGACAATTACCTTGGTGTCATAGCTCTCCGCCCATTCAAACAAAGCAGCTGAGCAGCCCGCCACATCTATTCGCCCGTCAGCCTAACAGAGCATTAGAAAGTTTCCAAGATCATCACATACCTTCGTAGGAAGGAGCCTCGGCCATGGCAGTGTGGAGATATGAAGTCGCGTAGAATGAGTTGGGCTTGGAAAAGAAAAGCACAGCCGGCGAAATAGCGGGATGGTAGGTACGAGCCTCTGGCCGATTTATATGCTGCCTGAACTTCTTTTACTTAGGAGTATCATGGCCTTCGGGCAGGAGCTGTGTTCGGGGCATGGGCCCCCGATGCCATCGTGGGTGCTTGGGGGCCGATCGGGGTCCGGTCATTCGGTATGCGGCATCACGCCTCCTCTCGCAAACACCGAATAGTTTTTCCATCCCGTACGACGTCGGGAAACTGAGCATCTAGAGTGCTGTGGATGACTTCATTCTTAGCTTATGTTGGCGCTTCTGGCTGGTGGACCTCATTGTTTTCGCACCGAGATCCGAAGTCCGCAGCCGTGCTGCAGTAGATAAACCATTGATACCTAAGTATTTCCCAAAGTACTCGCTCCGTCATTTGCATCTGGAAACAAACAAGTCTCTTGCTGATAACCTATTCAGCCTATCCTCGACTGTCACCGCCATGGGCTCCTCCGAAACTACCCCGTACTTGCCGTTCCGCCTCGATGGGAAGGTGGCACTTGTCACCGGCTCCGGTCGCGGCATTGGTGCAGCTATGGCGACGGAACTTGGCCGAGCCGGCGCAAAGGTTGTGGTCAACTACGCTAATTCGAGAGGCCCAGCGGAACAGGTAGTGGAAGAGATCAAGAGTCTGGGCTCCGACGCCGTTGCCATCCAGGCCGACGTGAGCCAAGTC
Organism: Macrophomina pseudophaseolina; assembly: GCA_022204955.1. Classification (NCBI taxonomy): domain Eukaryota; kingdom Fungi; phylum Ascomycota; class Dothideomycetes; order Botryosphaeriales; family Botryosphaeriaceae; genus Macrophomina; species Macrophomina pseudophaseolina. Next base: position 33,620 of record JAJJID010000241.1, read on the forward strand.
AAGCAGACCGTTCGACTTTTCCAGGAGGCCGTCCAACACTACGGCCATCTCGATATCGTCTGCTCAAACGCCGGAGTTGTGTCGTTTGGTCATCTTGAAGAAGTGACCGAGGTACGTTGCACCAAGGGAAATAACGCAACGGCAATTAATGTCCGTGCTACAGGAAGAGTTTGACCGTGTTTTTACCATCAACACGCGTGGACAGTTCTTCGTTGCCCGTGAAGCGTATAAAAACCTCAGTGAGGGTGGACGCATCATTCTTATGAGCTCCAACACCGCCAAAGACTACGCAGTTCCGAAGCACGCTGTGTATTCGGGGTCAAAGGGTGCCATTGACTCCTTCGTACGGGTCTTGGCCCTAGACTGTGGAAAGAAGAAGATCACTGTCAACGCCGTGGCGCCCGGAGGCACTGTGACGGATATGTTCTACTCGGTTGCAAAGCACTACATTCCAAATAGTGATGGCTTTTCTGATGAAAAGCTGAAGGATGTGAGTAAAGATGTGTTTGTTGAAAGAGTCCAGCATGCGCTTACTAAAACAGATGGCTGCTCATGCATCGCCCCTCATTCGCAATGGATACCCGGTCGACGTAGCCCGCGTCGTGGTTTTCTTGGCTAGCAAGGAGGGTGAATGGGTTAATGGAAAGGTGGTGGGCGTTGATGGCGGCGCTGCTTAGACTTACATTTGAAGTTGGACTTTGGGGATTTCCACGTGAATGGAGTCAATATGCATTAAAGAACAAGTAGCAGACAGTATAACAGGAAGACTAGTGCTATGCACATACTACATTCTTTCCAATTCGTGAACACTTCATCTATTTGCCCATGGGTACTTCGTTGAAACTCGGCTTGGACCTCCAGAGACATGCTATTCCATTTGCCACGCTAAAAAAAGTATTGTTTAACGCACATCGAGAACTGCGGCCATTCGGTGACGGGTAACTTTGCAGTGCTGGCTCCAATTATCGGACCATCTTTTGTATCTCTTTCGGCGTGAAAGCACATTGTGTCTGAGCATAAATAACCGTGTCATTGAATTTGGCAGACTCAAAGTGTGAGTCGGAGCGACTACGTTGGATAAGCGAGGTATCGAGGAATGCGTGACTGGGGTTGCGGGGTGTCAAGTCGGCCGTTCCGGAACCGAGAACTACCTATAGCGTAGAAACTGATGAATAAACGCCAACACCGAGACTGTTTCCCTTTTGCCACGTCGGTGCCCGAGTATCGGGATCCGAGACTGTGGCTGTTTCTGGAGTGGATATATTGCAGTGGTGATGGTGCTCTATCGGTAAGCACTAGGGATGCATTTGGTGTCACAACCGACATGGTGCATCGGACTCCGAATAATCAGTAATCTCCTTACACAGTGTGCGTGGCCGCATTCACATCTAGCTTACCATATTTCCATCCATTTCAGTCTACGAGCAGTGCCAACGTAAGTTCAATCAAATAAGCACATGCATTTTGAGCAACTTCATACAAATCACCCGCTTCAGCACTGAACGGTATCTTTCCCCAGTATTTCAGCGCATTGATAGTGAGCCATTCGGCAGTCACACGTAAAAAAGGATTGTGAATTGTAGTCTAACATACGTAAATGGGCGAAGTATTTTTTTTTTTTAAAAAAAAAAAGAACGGTCGTGGCTACGGATGAAATTGCTTGCAAACACTCAAACCTGAAACCACTTCTTCTCTCCGCCCCTCAGTTCAAATGCAACTCTGCCATCACCTGCCAGCTTTCGCAATACCTCTTCAATGAATGGCTCCAATGCAAGCTTCCTCACTTCTTCATCCAACTCGTTGCCGTGCATCAACGTAACAAGGTCTCTGACCGTCATACTGCTGGCCTTGCTGCGTCCCCTGCCCTTCTGTTCCGCTTTAAACTTCTCCAGAGTTTGCAGGACCTGCCTCTCGCGCCTAGTCTTCTGTGCAAGTTCGGCAGAGATTTTTGCAGGTAGGTCCTGAATCACGTCGCCATGAGCTGGATACCCTCTGGTGCAATTGTGCGATTGCATCGCACGTAGCGACGACATGTAGATGCCAAGCTCTTCAACTGCACTGGTCCCATGACCCAATATATTGTCTCCAGTGAACATGGCATTCTCTTCCTCAAGAATAAAGCACATGTGGTCGTGCGAGTGACCTGGGCTGTGCACAGCCCTGATGGTTGCTCCCTCAACCCGAAATATCTGACCATCCGCGATGGGCTGCTGAGCTTTTGCAGGCGAATTCTTATAAATGGCTGTAGAGAGATGAGGATACAGCCGAAGAAGATCCGGTACTCCGCCAGTATGGTCGCCATGCCAGTGGGTGAGGAACACGTGCGATAGCGAGATAGACGAGACGCTAAGGGTGGCAGATAGCAGATCGGCCCACTCGGGGATCCCTTGCCCGGTGTCGATTATCAGTCTGTAATTCCCTGTGCCGACAATGTAGGTATTTGTTCCTTGAAGCGTGAACTTTGGAATACCATTAGCCACCGGAGCAAGTGAAAGAGAAGCAGAGCATCCATTACCTTCCCCGCATTTTGTCCGAGCACACGCACCACTCGCGGGCTAAGTTGCTCTACGTCCTCAAGTTTTGGAAGCCGCCTCAGCTGTGTTTCGAGGTAGTCTTCAAAGGCACAGGCATTGAGTGCCTTGTTGATCTGTTGGTACCCTCCTCGGCTCATTGCGGTACGCTCCGGATGGCTCGAAAGTGGCCCTGAGGAGAGGGCCTGGGGGTCCGGATGGCTATGATATATTGAAAAGCGCTACATAGCCTCTCGGGCTTGGTTTTTGAGAGTTCCGAACCGCTTCCTGGAGTTTCGGACTCCTATACAGCGCCACGGAAAGCCCGCTCGCCGAACACGACGGCGGCGGATAGCGAGTGGCGCTAGGATTCCCGACCTTGATCCACTCCACTTCATGTACAGGCGGAAGCAGATAGGCAGCAGAGCTGAGTGAGACAAACGAAGCAAAAGGTATATGTAGGCTGTTTCCAACACTTTGCTGAAATTTCATCAAGCCAATATTCAAGCCAACTCCCTGCGATTGATCACCGTGCAACTAAGGAAAGGGTTTGCTAAAGCTCTCGTTCTATTGGCCCACCCGGGCTATCCTGATTCCAGCACGATAATGGCCACGAAGATGCCAATCTACACGCCTCCCTCCGATTCTCAAGACGAGTCTCAAGAAATGAGACTGGTCTATTTCAGCAACGAGTTCCCGCATGATGACCTGCAAGATCTCCTCCGCCGGTTGTACAACCTCAGCAAAGACAGAGGACATCCGGTCTTAGCAAGATTCATCCACGAAGCTACCTCAGCTATCAGAGATGAAGTACGGGAGCTACCAACCTTGCTAAGAGCACCGATTTCCCCATTCTCAACTGTTCTGGACCTTGCAGATCACCCAGAGCTTCGAAAAGGGCCTCTCTGCGGATCTATCGACGGGGTACTCCTCTGTGTGGTAGAGCTCGCGACGATAATCAGGTACGTGGTAACCAGCCCTCTTCCTGGGCTATCTATGGCTTACACTTGTAAAGATACTATGAGAATTCGCCAAATGAATTTGATCTCCACTCCGGGCACACATACCTTGCTGGCTTGGGGATAGGACTTCTGGCCACCGCTGCCGTCTCACTGGCACACACTCTGGCTGAGCTACCTTTTGTGGGTGCCGAGGTCGTACGTGTTGCCTTCCGGCTCGGCGTCGTCGTTCACGAGGTGTCACAAAATCTAGAGCCCCGCGACCTGTATGACTCGCAGGGCGCCTGGGCTTCGGTGGTTCCCGGCGTCAAGGCGGAAGATGTTCAGGTGGAACTCGATGCAGTCCAGGCTCGAGAGGTTGGTGTGCTCAAGCCGCATGACGACCAAAGCTGTTCCAATGACTGACGAGCGTATCAGAATATCCCTGAGCCCAGCAAGGTCTTTGTTAGCGCCCTGAATCAGACGTCAGTGACTGTGAGCGGGCCGCCATCAAGGCTGAAGCATCTCTTCCGCACGTCGGAGTTCTTCCGCGGTCACAAGGTTGTCACTCTGCCCGTGTATGGGGGCCTGTGCCATGCGGAGCATGTTTACAACCGCCAGCACGTGTATGAGGTCATTGGCGTGAGCTCTCTCCAAGAGCTGGACGCGAAGTATGCTCCGGCAATTCCCGTATTTTCCACATCGACAGGGAGTCAGTACACAGCAACGACGGCCAGAGAGCTGTTTGAGCAGATAATCTGGGAGATCCTTACGCAGCAAATCCGGTGGGACAATGTCATTCAGGGAGTAGTTGACCAGGCCAACAGCATCACGGCTTCCGGCTGCCAGGTGCTCGTTTTCCGCAATTCACTCCCCGTCCACGATCTGCTGGCGTCGCTCAAGTCCAACCTCGAGCCCTTCGAAGCGGTCGCGGAAGAACTGATACCATGGGTCAAAAAGAGCTTCCCGGGAGAAGGAACGCCGAGGGGAACGGCCCAGTCCAAGATCGCAATCGTCGGGATGTCTTGCAGGCTGCCTGGGGGAGCAACTGATCCAGAGAAGTTCTGGGAGCTCTTGGACAAGGGTCTAGATGTGCATAGGAAAATTCCCGCAGACAGATTCGACGTCGAGACCCACTACGACCCAGCTGGAAAGAGGATCAACACCAGTCTTACTCCGTACGGTTGTTTCATTGACGAACCCGGGTTGTTTGACGCACCCTTTTTTAACATGTCCCCCCGCGAAGCGGAGCAGACGGACCCCATGCAGCGTCTAGCACTGGTCACGGCGTATGAGGCTCTTGAGAGGGCAGGCTATGTCGCAAATCGTACGCCCGCTACAAACCTGCACCGCATCGGAACGTTCTATGGGCAGGCAAGCGATGACTACCGGGAGGTCAACACAGCCCAGGAGATAGGCACATACTTCATTCCAGGCGGATGTCGTGCTTTTGGCCCAGGGCGCATCAATTACTTCTTCAAGTTCTCGGGCCCAAGTTTTAGCTGCGACACAGCGTGCTCTTCCAGCTTGGCAACAATTCAGGTACAATTCTTTAGCCCATTGAAAGGAGCGGAAAGGTACTAACATCACTGTCTGCAGGCTGCCTGCACATCTCTCTGGAACGGCGACACGGACATGGTGGTGGCTGGCGGCATGAACGTCCTCACCAACTCGGATGCCTTTGCTGGGCTCAGCAAGGGCCATTTCCTCTCAAAAACTCCCAATGCGTGCAAGACATGGGACAGCGAGGCTGATGGATACTGCCGTGCCGATGGTGTGGGCTCTATCGTGATGAAGCGGCTCGAGGACGCGGAAGCGGACAATGATAACATTCTCGGCGTCATCCTTGGGGCTGCTACAAACCACTCAGCGGAAGCCGTCTCCATCACCCATCCTCATGCCGGCGCGCAGTCTTATCTTTACAGGCAAGTGATGAGCTCAGCAGGTATCGACCCGCTGGACGTCAATTACGTGGAAATGCACGGCACCGGCACGCAAGCGGGGGACACGGTTGAGATCAAGTCCATCACCGATGTTTTTGCCCCAACAACGAGGCGCCGCAACTCTTCACAACCGCTGTATATCGGAGCAGTCAAGTCAAACGTCGGCCACGGTGAGGCTGTGGCTGGAGTGACGGCTCTGCTGAAGGTGCTGCTCATGTACCAGAAGAACGCGATCCCGCCACATGTCGGGATCAAGAACAGCCTCAACCCCGGATTCCCCAAGGACCTAGACGCAAGAAATCTTCGTATTCCTTACGAAAAGCAGCAATGGCCGCGGGTAGAGGGAAGGAGACGCATTGCCGTTGTTAACAACTTCAGCGCTGCGGGCGGCAATACCACTGTTGCAATTGAAGAGCCACCTGTGCACAAGGCTGCTAGTGCTGTTGATCCTCGCACGAGTCATGTGATTTCCGTGTCAGCGAAGAGCAAAGTGTCGCTTCGAGGGAACCTCGAACGTCTCATTGCGTATCTCGACGCTAATCCGGACGTGTCACTGGCGAATCTCTCGTACTCGACGACCGCCCGACGATACCACCACAACCACCGCGTGGCAATTGCGGCTTCTGACCTTGCGCAGGTGAAGAAGAAGCTCACATCCCATCTCGCAACGGTCGACTCGCATCGGCCTGTCCCAGCCACTGGCCCGCCTCAGGTCGCGTTCGCCTTCACTGGCCAGGGATCCTCCCACAAGTCGATGAACCTCGAGCTATTCCATTCCTCGCCGTATTTCAGGGCCCAGATCCTCCACCTGGACGCTTTGGCACGGAGCCAAGGGTTTCCATCTTTTGTGCCGGCCGTCGATGGAAGCCATGCTAAAGACCACGCACACTCCCCTACAGTCACCCAGCTTGCTCTCGTTTCCGTCGAGATCGCGCTCGCAAAGTACTGGGTGTCTTCGGGGGTGAAGCCAAACGTTGTGGTTGGGCATAGCTTGGGCGAGTATGCCGCCCTTCATGTGGCCGGCGTGCTCTCTGCTGCTGATGCGCTGTTCCTTGTCGGCCGCAGAGCTCAGCTGCTCGAGGAAAAGTGCGAGGTCGGTAGCCATAAGATGATGGCTGTGCGTGCCTCGCTTGCCGACATCGAGAAGAGTGCTGCTGGGCTGTCGTATGAAGTCGCCTGCATGAACGGGCCTAAGGAAACGGTGCTGAGCGGATCCAAGGAGCAGATGGAGGCTGTCGCTCAGCCGCTTCAATCGGCCGGGCACAAGTGTTACAACCTCGACGTGGCATTCGCTTTCCACTCGATGCAGACTGACCCCATCCTCGATGAGTTCGAGGAGCTTGCGAAGACCAGCGTCCTTTTCCAGGCTCCAAATCTGCCCGTCATCTCGCCTCTGCTGAGCAAAGTTGTTTTCGACGAGAAGACTATCAACGCAAACTACGTACGGAGGGCCACACGAGAGACAGTCAACTTCCTCCACGCTCTGCAAACGGCACAAAGCATCTCCACAGTGGACGAAGACACCGTCTGGGTCGAGATCGGTCCTCATCCTGTCTGCGTGGGCTTCGTCAAAGCCATACTTCCATCCGTCCATGCCGCCGTTCCTTCATTCCGCAGAGACGAAGGAAACTGGGAGACGATCACTCAGAGCCTCAGTATGCTGCACCCAGTCGGCGTGCCGATCGACTGGAACGAACTCCATCGTCCTTTCGAAAGGGGACTTCGCCTTCTCGACCTGCCCACGTATGCCTGGAACGAGAAGAACTACTGGCTCATGTACAATGGAGGCTGGGCTCTCACCAAGGGCAACAATTTCTACGATGCTCAAACGGCGTCAAAGGTGGCTCCAGCGTTGCACTCAAGCCTGAGGACCTCGACTGTCCAGCAAATAATCGAGGAAACGTTTACCGGGCCTGCAGGAAGAGTGACCGTGCGCTCGGACTTGATGCAGCCAGACTTCTTGGCTGCCGCTAACGGCCATAAGATGAACGGGTGTGGTGTGGTAACATCTGTAAGTTTTTACTGAAGTGATGGCTGCTGGCGATGACACTTACCGGCTGCATAGTCAATCCATGCGGACATCTCTTATACTCTTGCAGAATATCTTTACAAAAAATTGAATCCAGCGGCTAAGGAAGTGGGCATGAATATTGCAAACCTTGAAGTTCTCCAAGGCCTTGTTGCGCGGAAGAGCAACAAAACGCCCCAGATCATTCAAATCTCCGCTGCAACCGACGACATCAACTCGGGCATTGTCGATCTCAAATGGCAGCACGTGCACTCAGATGGCACAGTCTCCGAGCCGTTCGCCAGCGCCAACATCTACTACGGTGATGCGTCCACATGGCTTACGTCCTGGATTCCCAGCGCGCACCTAGTCCAAGGACGCATCGAGGCGCTAGAGCGCCTGGCCGAGGAAGGCATCGCGAACAGGTTCTCACACAATATGGCCTACCTTCTCTTTGCCAATAACCTCGTCGACTACGCCCAGAAGTATCGTGGCATGCAGTCCGTTGTCCTGCATGGGCTCGAAGCCTTTGCAGATGTTGCACTCACGACTGAGAAAGGAGGCACCTGGACCGTTCCCCCGTACTTCATCGACAGCGTAGCCCACCTCGCCGGCTTCGTCATGAACGTGTCAGACGCAATAGACACCAAGGCAAACTACTGCGTCACTCCAGGCTGGGAGTCCATGCGCTTCGCCCGGCCCTTCGTTGCCGGTGCCAAATACCGCTCCTACGTCAAAATGATCCCCACGGCCGAGGATCCAAGCGTCTACCTCGGCGATGTCTACGTCCTCCAGGACAGCATTATCATTGGCATGGTCGGTGGCATCAAGTTCCGCCGCTACCCGCGCATACTCCTCAACCGCTTCTTCTCCGCGCCAGACGATGCGGCGGCTACCTCCCAGTCTCATGCCCCCCAGCCGGCGGTGACAAAGCCAGCGCCTGCCACGACCGATGCAGTCGTAAAGCCGGCCGTTATCGTAGCAAAGGCCGTGCACGAGTATCCGACCATTGCCCCAGGGGCTAACCCCGGCCCACCCACGAAGGCGGCCAGTATTACCGCCACCGCCACCACAACTACGACGGCCGTGGCCGTCACCGCTACTGCTGTCGAAACGGTGCCTGACAGCATAGCTTCCAAGGCCACAGCACTCATCGCTCGTGAGGCCGGCCTCGAGGTTGCCGAGCTCGCCGACGATGCCAGTTTTGCGAACCTGGGCGTCGACAGCTTGATGAGCCTGGTGATCGCCGAGAAGTTCCGCGAGGAGCTGGGCGTCACGGTCAGTGGGAGCCTGTTCCTGGAGTACCCGACTCTTGGCGACTTGAGGAGCTGGTTGTTGGAATACTACAATTGAGAGCGGCGGAGAGATGTGATCTGCCTCTGACAGGGGACTTGTGGTGAAAGTGTGGTTTTTCTTTCATCTCCAAAGTCGACGGAGTTTCTGCTTTAGTCCGTTCCGCGTTTTTCGTACTCATTCCATAGAATAAACAAAGACACGATGTCATGAGAACAGTTGCTACTACATGTTCTGGGGAATTCACGTGATCGAGTTGTAACTCCCTCGAATAGATTGGATGTCCCTTTTTTTTTTTCTAAATAATGATTAGCCAGAACATCTCTTATAACTCGCAGAGCTTTTTCAGCTCACAATTCTAGACCCTTCCAAAAGGCCTAAGATAATTACCATCACAGTGTACTTCAACGGTTGTGGGTACCCGTTGTTGCGCTGCGAGCAACCATGGCACTTCCCGTGAATCTCTCCATCGTATCTCTGCACGAACTTACAGGAGAGCCTGGGGGTAAACCCCGATGTGATCGGAACAGAAGGGGGCGTGGCGTCCGATGTTCGCTGTCCGGATTATGCAGGTATAGTTCTCCGAACCGGGGATAGGATTAGCTTCATCCTTCCTCGTCTACTGTCGGCCCGTTCAGTTCACATCACATATCATCTGCGCCCAACGCCTAATGAGCTCCTGGATTTACATTTGCAAATCGCTAGCCGGGTATTAGAGACACGGCAACCATGGCAGTTTCCTCAATCACGTCCGATACACTCGACCTGAATGGTTCAGGGGGCGGCAAAATTCTTTGCATTACCATCTGCGGCTACCGAAAGCCAAGCATGAGTGAAGAGGACTACAGACATCACATGACAAAAATCTCAGCGCCGATGACCCAGGACCTCATGGTGAAATACGGAGTTATACGATGGACACAGGTATGAATCTCCGGTAGGCACTAATTAGCCTACTCGCTCTTAATTTTGCACTCTTCATACAGCGCAATTTCGCATGAAAGAGAAAATTTGCCCCTCCCCGCCCCCGTTCCCACTGCAACTTCATCCCCTTGAATGATTTATGTGCGTTTGCTGATTGAGTGGGAAATGCAAGATACATAACTCAAGCTCCACTCGTGCCATGATGAGCCAGCTATTTGACTCGCAGATGGCCAACGTCGCCGATTTCGACTGTTTCAGTCAGGTTCTTTTCAGGAACTTGGAAGACTACAAGAGGATGAAGGAAGACCCTTGGTACAAAGAGCATTTGGTGGGCGACCATGAAAAGTTCGCGGATACAAAGAGAAGCATGTGAGTATCATCTTTTCTGGTGCCAGCATGTCTCTGTCGAATCTTTGTGTTTAGGTTGATGGCCTGTTCGTGGTATCGGAATATCGTAGATCAAAGGAAACCAAGCGGTAAACTTGAGCCATTGCTGATCACTGTGCGGTAGGATGACCATTGGCTGGATCGAGCAGTTTATAGACAATGGAGCAGTGGTTAATGGAATTCAGGGATGATAGGATACTATTAGTTGCTACATCTCAGAAGGTTTAGGATGAGACCAAATGTAACTCTCAAATCACTTAACGGATTGTGCGAACGCTTTTTTAATCCATGTTTTTATTAAAGAGAAAATAAAAAAAATGCATGTCATGGTATAATTCATCAACAGACATGTTGGATTTGGTGGTGATACCATCAATTGAGAATGAGTGGCATGAGGCGTGAGAGGGACGCTCAGGGGAGTCCTCTTATCCGTCCTCTTCCATGACTAAGCTAAAGTTTATCGTACACACACGTGATATTCCAACAAGACACTATCAACTACGAGGCTTATTGGAATATCGCATATGTGTTCAATAAACTTTAGCTAAGTCATGGAAGAGCACAGATAAGAATGCCTCCCCCTAGCCACCCTCTCAGTTCTCATGCTACTCATTGACCAATTGCTCGAGGCATCAAAATGTGTTGGATCAATCACGTGTATTTAGCTTTCGCCAAGGGAAGTCTATTCAGGAGGGGATAAAAGGCCACTCCACGGCCGCCCTCCTCTAACACCATGCCAATCCAACTCTTTACTACTGAATAAGCTGTCACATCACTTGTTCCAACAAAATGTTTCACAAGACTGTATATATCGCGAGTACTACAACCGCTCATATATATAGAAAAGATAATGCTCTACTGTTCTCCCACAAAGCGTACCATACTACGGGAACTTGAGAGTTCTAATGATCGGGATCACTAAACAGATTTGGTTTCACAATCCAACGGCATGAAATACATAGCATTTGCCATTACGAAGCTCTCACATTTCTCTTTTTCCTCTATGGCATTCACCGAAAGCCGGCAGGTAAGCGGGGGAGCCAATGAGAATAATACCAGTCAGCGGAACGCGGCCTCGGAGTTGGGAAACAACGGACAGCGAACTTGTAGCGAAGGCGTAGATATCCGGCGCGCATCTTCTACCAGGCATAGCGTGACCGGAGTTGAGTTTATCGTCGATCAAACATTTGTAATTATCCCAGTTTTCACACTTGCTTCCATTTTCTCTCAAAAAATATCTGTCCCGCGTTCTTCCTCCATCAGTTCCTTCGACACCAGCACACAAATTTCATTGCAGTCATGGCCCCCAAGTCGCAGTCCACAACAGCTTGTCAAGCCACCGCGGTCATTACCGGTTCCTTCTTGTCTGGTCAGTACCAATCTTTACGGAAGTGAGATACGCGCTAACTATTGCAACTGCCCTAGGCGCTATGATGGGTCTTTCCCTGATGGCGGTTCCAGTGCTCCTTGACACAACATCCCAACCAGGCCAGCTGTTCCATCAATGGACCCGAATGTACCACTACGGCCATCAGGCGCTACCCACCATGGCCGTTGCCACTTTCGCGCTTTACGGATATACGGCGCTGAGAAAATACACCGACAACAAACCGTGGGGCGTGTTTGCCGCCGCTGGCGTCACTACGGTGTGCATCCTGCCGTTCACCTGGATTTTCATGGTGCCAACGAACAGCACTTTGTTCCGTATGGAGGCTGAGAGTAGGACAAGGTCGGTAGCAAGCTGGGAGGAGGCACGCAGTCTGGTGATCAAATGGAGTTGCATGCATCTGGTGCGGTCTCTGCTTCCGCTCGCAGGAGCTATACTGGGTTCAATGGGAACATTTCAGAAGCTTGTGTTTTGATGCAGGCAGGCAGGGGTACGACAGCATTTATCAAGATGCATCAATTTTCCTGTAACTAGCGAAATCATTTTCCAGATGATGCTTGTCCGGGTCAGAAAAAAAGACGACCTGTGACCGATCTGAGCCGACGCAACTCCCACTGGTGGCCCAGCAAAGAAAATAGACTGTCGCTAGCTTAATACATCACGGACCGTTGCCTGCCAAATCCGGAGACCATCAGTTTTCTGCTTTCAGCCCCCACCTCAGGCTCGTCGTAAGTTATATAAGCAAAGGTCAGCCCCGAGCTCCGATGTGGCTTGACGCAGCAGCACCGTTTCCCGGCTTTTCGCTTGCACTCACTCCATCCTGGTATCTCTACGGAACCCGACTCTTAGCTCCGACGTCGCCAATGTCCACAAAAAAATAAAAAAGATTGTGCCGAGTCCCGAAAGTCGCATCCTCCGTTCAGCACCTCACTCGCCCTTGTTCCCGCCCTCGCTAAAGCCAGGTGAGCTGCGGCAGATCTGCATTCAAAACCCGTTGATACAACCCCGCAGCGAGATAATTGTCAATCGTCCATGGTTTGTCAGCTGGCTCTCATGGTTTGCCGTTCATAAGTCTACTTTATAGTGGTGTTCACTACAACTGAAGAACTAGCCCTTTCCTTCAGTGACTCTGGTGTACATCATCAAAAGACCTTTAGGATCCAGAGGCATTGTTGAACATTGTAAATGATCAGACCAGTTGGTCAATAAGTGGCATGAGGCTTGAGAGGGCGTGTCAAGGGGGGCTTATCCGTCTTCTTCCGTGACTGAGCTAAAGCTTATCTTACGTACACGTGATATCACAACATAATTTTGGAGTAATAAGCTCGCAACGAGTGTATCGGCGAAATTCTTCGGTGAAGAGTATTTCACAGCAAACGGGCCAGCTTGTCGCTATATATCGTGGACGACATGCCATTTTCGGCATCACCCTCTATCTGAATAAGACAGTCATTGTGTCTTGTACTCCGCAGAGCTGAGTTCACCACCGTACCTTCCGCCCTCTCGCTGTTGTCGCTTGTGTTTCACGAACTGCCCTCAATCCTTGCCGCCTGTCTGTACTGAAAAATGAAGCAAGAACAGCATGACAAGCCCCGCGATGGAAATTTGGCTGAAGCAGACGGAGGACCTTTGGCTAACCAAGCCTCTGTCTTTCTGCATATCGAACAAGGCCTCCAAAAGAATCCAGACGAACCGGCCGTCATTTGCATGCACCAAGCTCCGGGCAGTCTCTCCGACCTGATACAAGCGGATCGCGAACTCGCGCAGAAGGAAGGCGGACGCTGGCACGAATGTCTGGTCTTGACTTACAATGAAATACACCGCACGTCATTGAAGCTTGCGGCTGGCCTTGCGGCTCACGGAGTACGGCCAAATACCACCATTTTGATGCTGATTCCGAACGGCGGCGAATACTGTCTAATGTTATGGACATGCATCATTATGCGACTCACATTCGTTTGCATCGACCCATCAAGTCTGGGCTTGTCCGATCGAGCCCAGCTGCGGGATGTCATGGAATCAGTAAAGCCATCAACTGTTGTCGTCCCCGATGCAGCTGGAGCCAAGAGTATGGATGCTCTCCTCGATGGACTTCGCGATGAACATGCCCTCCGCATATACCTTGCTGGGCAGCCCGTGGATGGCGGCTGGAAGTCACTGGCCGATCTGGCAGCCGATGCCACCGGAGGCCCGTGCGACGAAGAAGAGGACCTTCTCAACGCTGCAAGGAGAGACGACGGAGACCGCATCCATTCCATCATGTTCACATCGGGAACCTCAGGTGGACCAAAAGGCTGCCCGCTGCGAGTTGGCGGAATGACGCACGTTCTGCAATCGCAGTCCTGGCTGATCAACAAAGATAACTGCGCGTTCGCACTGCAGCAGGCCCACAACTCCCGGGGCATCGCCCCTGCTCAGACACTGCAGACATGGCGGGAGGGCGGCGCAGTCGTCATGACAGGCCGAGGCTTCGCGGCCGATGACATGGTGGATGCGATTCTCAAGCACAGGATCACTTTCCTCGTTCTCACGCCCGCCATGGTGCACTCCCTGGCCCCGCTGCTACGCACGCACGCACTCGAAGTGACGTCCGTGCGGACTGTCCAGGTGGGTGGGGATGCGGTCACGAAAGATACTCTGATGAAATGTGCCGCGCTGTTCCCTAATGCCGAGGTGTGCGTCAATCACGGCATGACTGAGGGAGGGGCGTGCTTCAGATGGCCTTTCTTCGACACGCCGGCATCCGAGATACCGTACTTTGGGGAAACATGCCCAGTGGGTGTCGTTGCCCGTGGGGCAGTCGTACGGGTGTGGGACGCGGAAAGAAACTGCGTGTCGAGAAGAGGCCAGCCAGGGGAGCTTCATCTCCACTGCAAGAGTATTATCCGGCACTACCTGTGCGGAGTGTCTGAGTCTTCCTTTTACGAGGACGACCGAGGCCGTTGGTTCAACACCGGTGACGTTGCCCTCATGGACGACGGCGGCTTGGTGTTCATTCTCGGGCGGAAAAAGGACATGATCAGATGCAACGGCGTCGCCATTATGCCTGCCGCGCTAGAGAGCTCGATCGAGCAATTTACAGGTGCACAGGTTGGTCATGCCCTGAGTCATGGCTAAATGATGCCGTTGCGTCTTGCCATGCAGTACGTGTCTACCTTATCGCTTACGTGGGATTCTTGTGTTAGGCATCCGTCATTCCTATATCCCAACCGCTGCTGGGCCAGATCCCCTTTGCTGTGCTCAGTAGTCTCAACGGCAAAACAGAAGAGGAGATAAAGAGCCACATATTGCGTGCATTTGGCAAGGACTATGCTCTTGGCGGCTTGTCAACGTTGGAGGAGGTCGGACTCACTGAATTTACGGTTAACGCTACTCACAAGATCATTAGGTCCGAAGTCGAAAAGGCCGTTCTGAGAAAATATGGAGTGGCCCGAGAATAATTTCAGTTTTCGTCGAAGCAACTCGCCGCGCCAAAGCATAAGCTGTAACGAAGTTATTGGGTCGCAGTAGTAAAATTCCGTAGTTAGAGCAAGGCTGATTAAGAGCAAAGCCGCGAGAAGAAATGAGCTCGAGTGCCTTGGATGCGTTCTGAATTACGGCCTAAACATATGACATGATCCTGCCATTGTGTGGGGCACGGAATTTACTGCCATCGCTACGTAGTTCAACCAGATGAGGGATTTGCGTTAGGCGCGAGCAAATTTAAAGCTGTACCAAATATTGCAACTCTCTTTGTAGCCGAACAGGAATCTCCTCCTCAAGACCAAAGGGCAACCTTATTCCATTATCGGAACCTGCGCCCAAGCCTTGTCCATGCCGGCCATCACCACCCACTTCGCAGGCGCAGGAAGATCCAAAGTCGTATCGTACGCCATGCGAGCAATCTTCAGCCACAGATCCCCATGGATCGGGAACGCGGCAGACCCTTCACCCTGTTCAAACGGCTTCGAGACCTCTTCCCCATGCTTCAGCGCGCGCACAAACTTGGCCACATGGCCGTCGTCATGCTGCTCGTTGACGGCGCGGAAGAGCGAACTCCAGTCCATGTCTCCGCTGGGGGTGCCCCTGTACGCGACCACGCGGTCAACACTGAGCTCGGGGAGGCCGCACACGGCGTACCACGCGAGGTCAAGCCGGCCCTTCCACTCGACCAGGCGCACCCGCGCCGCAATATCGATCCAGGGCTGGCCGGCCAGCACGCTCACAAAGATGGAGCTGGTCACGCAGTGCATGAAGAAGAAGTCGACCTTGGGCGCGCGCCCGGCCCGCTGCGCCGCGCCGGCCAGCAGGGCACAGAAGCTGATCATCTCTGCCGTGCGCCGCTCCAGCGCGTCGGGCGCGACGCGGAACCGCGCGGCGAGCGCCGTCAGCTCCGGCCCCGCCTGCGCCAGCATGGCCTTCATCTTCATCGTCCCGATCAGCCCTTCGGCGCGGCCCGCGCGGCGGACGGCATCGTTGGACGCGAAGTCGCCGAGGATCTGTAGCAGAGGCCTGCTCTCGTCAGCCTCGGCGAGGTCGGGGTCTTGGGCACGCTGCTCGGCGGCGCGGAAGAAGTAGTCTGTGTCGAAGGAGTCATGCGCAGCAGCCTGCGCGAGCGCCTCGGCGACGATGCTCGGCTGCTCGAACTCGACGCCCAGGCCGAGGTGGATGATGGGGTGGTAGGCGCCGTCGAACATGAGGGGGAGCAGAGCTTCCGCAATCCGACTGCGGCTGAAGACGTACTCGTTGACGACCTCTCTCCAGCCATTCTGGTCGATCTGCTGTTCGAAGAATACGAGGAAGTTGGTGTAGTGATTGATCTTGCCAATCTGTTCGTAAAAGTAGTCTTCGTCTTCCATCTTGAGGACGACCTCGTTGTCCAGCTCCGGCATGGGCCGCTGCGTTGGAAGGTCATCATCAAACGCCGTGCGCAGCTCGGCAGGGCTCGCTCCCAAGGCGAGTCGGGTGAGCAGGTTGTGTGCGAGGTGGTTGTGTCCATTCATGTCTCGGAAGAAAATGTGAAGTTCGTCATGGTTTTTCTGTAGCAGCTGATCCGTGATCTCAAGTGATTCAAGCGGCGCGGCCGCGCCCCGCCTGATGCCCAGATGGTCTGGAGACAGACGGACTTTTGAGGCCGCTGTAACGTCCCTGGTGGTGGCGGTAGTAGTCGTAGACATGGCTGGTATCGCTTGTTACTCTCTCGCGAATCAATTGAGAGATGTTGCCCGTGTGTTGCTTTGGTGGACGGCACGTTTTGGCACTACCGAGGATCAAGCTATATAGAGTAATGTACGTCTCAGAATTGAGATTTCGGGCAATGGCATTTCCGCTTGCTTAGAGCACATGCGACCCGATTGGTCGTCGGTCTCCGAATCAGGAGAAATTAAGTCGGGTGAGAAACGTGTGGGAGCGAGCCCGCATGTAGCCTATCAGATGCGCCCGACGAGCCCGTTCCGCTGGGGTTTTCGCCATTGACCTAATGCCACCCAGACATGAAATTTCTCTTCAAGCGTCTGCCTATTATCAGCCGCTAGAACCCGAGTCATCCGGGAATCGGTCGCCGTCAAGTTCGCTGGACAGCACTGGAGTGGAAGTTTTGGGACCACATTGAACATCAAAAGGGGAAGCATGATTTTCTGTTGCTCCTGAGATGAGACAAGTGGGAATCACTGTACTTTCAATTTTAATGGTGTATGGGCTGACGTGATGATGCAATGGGTGTGATTCGTTTTCATTTCACAATATCTTGTTCGCACTGCGACGGTGATACTGTCCTGTCCACTAATGCGAGCCGCCCTGCACTCTCATCATAAATTCAAAAGTATTCAGATTGCAAACTGGCCAAATATGAGCAGCTGCGTTGCAAACTTAATGTATCTATTGCTTGTGGGAAGTAGAAAAAAAATACAGGGCCATAGCACGTAACCACGGAAGACTTATGGAGTGCTGCGGTGCTCCATGTAGACGTTAGACGACAAGACCTCCATACACTGCATTTGGAGTCTTTAGGAAGGACCGGTGGAGGGAAGATAGGGATGCAGCCATGGAAAGAAGTGTCTCAAAAGGCCGACGGTGATGCACAGGGGTGTTCCTCGCGGGAACTGAGCGCCCCCGCCCGTGTTGACGACGCCCACGTTCTTCATGTCGTAGCGGCCGTCCGGGTCATCCGCCGCTTCAATCATGGCAGCAGCCAAGTCCAGATACGAGATGAAAGACTCCTGCTCGTCGAAGCTGAGCCTATGGCCTCTCTGCTTGTCGACAGATAGGCCGCCGGGCTTGATGAAGATGGTGGAAACCCAATCCTGCTCAGCGCGCAGCATCTCCTCCGCCTTTGCCAAGTCCGCGTACACGTGAGAGGCCGCCGTCTTCATGATCGGCTTGAACCACGCGGGCATGTTGCGGTTGAGATGTTCATCGAGGGTGGCGGAGGACAGCAGCACGAGCTTCGGCATGGTGGCAACCGGGCCGGATCCCTCTCGGATCTTCTTCAACGCCCGGATGACCGTCTGGACGGAATCTTGGGACAGATGACAGCCGGGTATGTTGTCGTTCGTTGTCACGGTCAGGAAGACAGCCCGCGTACCCCGGACACAGTCGGCGAGCAATTCAACATCGTCGATACTTCCTTCGAAGATCTTGACTCTCTTATGGCCCGCGACATCAGGGAGTATCCGTGTGAGTTTTGCGCTGTTGCGGCAGTAGGCATGAATCCTCGCGTCTGGAGACCGCAGGAGATTTTGAATCAAAGAGTTTCCAGTATTGCCAGTGGCACCGAGGACGGCGTAGGTTGCCATTTCTGTACTTTCGAGGTGTGCGTGAGAAGGACAGGACAGGCGCGGGGGATGAAGATAGGTTTCCAAGTGCTTTTGCGAAGGGAGAGTCTTGGAAGGACTTTAAAGTGAGCATGTCGCTGTGAAAGCGTCCGCAAGTTGTCCGTAGCAGTTCTGACTCCCTGCTGCGGTTGCGATTCCCGATCTTTTCGGAATCCGGGCCACTTTATCATTCGCTTAGTTGGCGGCCCTTGCCATGCACAGGCTCATTGCAGCATAATCGGCGTGTTGCATCATCCTGCGGCCTCCGATACAGCAGCAACCAAACAGCGGGCCCGTAAACGCCAAGTGCGTAGCATTGATGCGCCAGCTCCTCTGGATCAGCGCTCGTAGGCTTCGCAGCATCACCTATTCCCTTCTCAGTCTATTCTTTGCGTCACTTTACGGTTAGATTTGTACGAGCAACGTAAATTCACAAATAACGCCAATTGTATTTATTGATGTGGCACAATACACAAGTAAGATTCCGAGGCCCCCTAAGGCACTAACAAGGCTTTTGCGAAGCTTGCTGAGAATGCTAGAGTTTCCCGCTGCGGTTACCACTAAATTCAGCAGCCCCTGCTCAATGTCGACGCGATTCGCTTGCGATAAAAGGTCATAGACCAATACCGTCTGCCTCCATGATGTCCCGCGCCGCCCTGTTCGCAACGGCGTACACATGGGCCTGAATCGCACACGTCGGCGGGCGAGGGATGGCCGGGGAGCCTATGACTCGAATGCCATTGAGGCCCTTGATCCTCCAGTTGCTGTCAAGAACCGTGCCCAACGCCACGGTGCCGAGGGCATGATGCCACGACTGCGCGCTCTGTTGAATGGACTTCCAAACATCCTCGTCGCTCGTGACGTTCTTTCCCGGGAAGATCTCGTCCACGATGAACGAGCTGAGGGACTCGGACTGCATAATCTCCCGGAGCTGTTTGTATCCGTACGCGATGGCTGCCTTGTCGCCCGCCGAGCCGAAGTAGTTTGAGTAAATGACGGGATCATGCCGGTAATCGGAAGAGTTTATGGTGACAGAGCCGGTGGCTTCGGGTTGGACCAACGCCGCGAATGCAGCCAGGATGCTGACGTTCGGCGCCGGTTGCAAGAAGGGTGTGCTGGCGTACTCGTAGATGACATGGGGGCGGTCGCTCGGGATCCCCACGTGGTAGGAGGCGTTGACCGCTTCGAACACCGAGTCCGGCAGCCGTAGCGCTCCGAACACGTCCCCGTTGTTTCGTCCAAGAGGCCCGGCCCCGGTGACGTATTGGGCTCGCGCCAGCGCCGCTCCGGTGGCATTCTCCGACCACTGCCAGGCCGTTTCGACACCTTCCACCGTTTCAAACTCCATGACAGAATAGTGGTGGTCGTACAGGTTGGACCCAATCTCGGGGATGTTGGCAACAACAGGAATGTCAAGCGCCGACAAGGTATCCTCGGGACCAACCCCGGACAGCATGAGCAGCTGAGGCGAGTTTATTGCGCCAGCAGCCACGACAACTTCCAGTGCGCCGATGACATGCACTTCGTTCGTTCGAGTATCCGTGTAGGTGACGTTCGTCGCTGTGTTCCCCGTGAAGCCGATCCGCTGGACCCAGGCATCGTGAATGACCCGGAAATTTCGTCTCCCTGCCATTTCGTAGCCATATGCATTGACGGCGTAGGCTCTCGTTCGATTGGAGACGCGAATTGTCTCCAGGCCGAGGCTAACGCCAATGCCGTCACCAGACACCATATCCGTCTCGTCCAGATCCAGTGTTGATTTCAGGGCATTCGCAAAGGGCAAGTCGAACGAGACCAGTTCCTGGCCGCGACTCACTTCCAACGGCCCGTCGCCGAACGAGCTGGGGTTGAGGACTTGATCATAGTTCTCAGCTGGGTCAGACGTGTAATGGGTGGTTTCCTTGAAGTCCTCGAGCAGAGCTTCCCAGGCCAGGCCAGGGTTCCCAGACAGCTCCGCCCATTCGTCGAAAACAGAGGCGGAGCCGCGGCAATACAGCATGGCGTTGACGCCGCTGCCACCGCCAAGAATGCGGCCTTGCCAGAGGTTTGGAGTCAAGCCACCGAGATTGGGCTCAGGCTGGGTGGAGTAATTCCAAAACCATTGTTGGGATGAGAAAAACCTCGCGGGGGCTGCATATTTTGTTAGCTAGTTCACACAGCGCTTTGACATGTGACTCACTAGTAACCAAAGGATTGGTGCTCTCATCTGGGCCAGCTTCGAGAAGGGTGACAGCAATGTTGGGATTCCGGGTCAGCCTCTCTGCAACCACATAGCCTGCTGGTCCAGCGCCGACAATCACGTAGTCGACGGGCTTTGTCAAGTTCGTCGGGGCTGCCGAAACGACTGCCGTCAAGGCCAGCAGACCTTGCAGCAATAGTGAGCTACGGGCCATTGCGTTGTGCCCGGGCAATTTGACTTGCAACGAAGAGCTTTTGGAGTTGCAATGCGCGGGAAGTGAATGACGAAAACTCGACACTTGAACACCTCGACATTTATACACTGTCTATTCCTCCAAAAGCCGCCGTGAATACGACAGGATGGTATTACCGCACTACATCGACGAGAAAACGCCGGGATGAGGTGCCTGAACGGCTCCATGCTCTGTGGAAGGACGAAATCCTGGATTCGGACCAGTCGAAAGCGTCGGAAGCCGATTCGCCGTCATTGACACGGCGTCAGATGCATACCGGAAAGGCTGTCGGTTGTCGGCTTTGGTCAAAAACATAAAGAAATCCGCGGCATAACATCAACAAAAAGCTCACGGCGGTAACGTCAACATGATTGAAATGAGAGCCAGTTCGAGAATGCTCATATCTTGGGTTATTATCTGGCCGATTGGCAGCGGTGACAGCTCGACACAACGCCGCTTCTACCAAGGATAAACGCCTGTGTTATGCAGGAGTTTTCCAGCCTCATCATCTCGTTTACCCTCCAAAACGTCAATCAAGGGCATGACTGCCTCGGAAGCAGGCTTGGCGCCGAACTCGGCTTTGTTGTGAGGGCCCAGATTCGACTGCGTGAAGCCCGGGTCGTAGGCGAACACTTTGATTCCAGCAGATTGAAACTCATAGACCTGGCAGGCGGTGACCATGTGGAGTGCGGCTTTGCTTGCTCGGTACTGCACCGCTTGCACGCTGTAGATGGGCGAAGAGGGGTCCAGGCGGCGAGCAATGGAGCCTGCTCCGCTCGAGACATTGACGATCCTCGCCGGCGAAGCAGTCGACTTGCGGAGGAGCGGGGCGAAGGCAGCGGTCAAGACAGCCGGGCCGGTCGCGTTGGTGTCAAAGGCCTCGCGCATCTGCTGGCGAAGCGGGGGCTGCATTGCCGACACGGCGGCGTTGTTGACCAGCAGATCCAGCCGGCCATAGGCGCGCTCAACGGAGGCGACCGCGCGCTCGATGGTGTCGTCCTTGGTCACGTCGATCTCGAGCAGCTCGGCCGACCCCGGCAGGCTGCGAGACTGCAGGTCCTTCACGACTGCGGCTCCTTTTTCGGGCGACCTCGCTCCAACGAGGACGTGGTAGGAGGCGCCCCGTGCCATCAGCTGAGCGGCCAGCTCGAGGCCGATGCCGCTGGTGGCTTTGGAACTCAGGTCAGCGAAGGGCGCATGGCAGGGGAGGAGGCAGCCTACCGCCGGTGACCAGAACGAGCGTCTTCGCCGCCGCCGCCATTGTGTGCTAGTGTGTGCGGAATGCATCTGTGATTCCTCCGCGATGCGTCTTAAATGCGTAAGCACGTCGCCGTTAGTAAGCACGGCCGGCTTTAGCGCGCGGAGGTCGTGAGCCCAGCCGGAAGAGACCAGGCTGGAGGCGAAGCATTGCTCAAGCTCCAGTGCTTGTCGGTGGGCATCGGATACGCGAGGAGCGTGGGGGCCGGCGCCAGCAGTGAAGGCTGCGGCGCAGCGGGGAGGGCGTCGATCGTGCATGCAGGCAAAGCAAGCGGTTACAATTCTTGGCGCGCTGCTTAGCCTGTCAGCACCGCTCCATCGGACTGTCGGGGCGCTGGTGGCGGCGAATACGGGGTGGTGGCGCATCGGGGAGCGAGTGTCGGGGGGTTAGTAAGTAAGCGGCCTGACAGCAGCAGCTGCACGCATACATCGCAGCCCCGGCGCATCATCCGTCGGGGTTGACGCGCTATCTCCGGCCCGAGCCGCCTTCCACCTACCAATAGCGGAAATGGATGCTCTTGCTCGTCTGTCAGGCCTCAGGCATTGGGGACCACCGCCCGTCATCACTTTATCTTCACGCCCACCCCCCAGCCTCTGTTCCTCCACGACGCCCCAAATCAAACTCTCCAGACTCAGCCCTTCTCGTTCCTGAAATTGCAACCGCAACCATGGCTGGCATGCCCCCTCCACCGATCAAGAGCCTGCTTGGCAGACACCGTCTCCTTGCACCCGCTGCTTCTGTGCGCGTCAGTCCGATCTCCCTGGGAGGGATGAGTATGTCGCTCTGCCCATAGCTCCGTGTCGATGGCAGAAATTGACAGTGTCGAAGGCCTGGGAAATGCGTGGGCGCCGTTCATGGGTGAATGCACGAAGGAAACGGCCTTTGAGCTGCTCGATGCCTACTATGACCTTGGCGGCAACTTCATCGACACCGCAAATGCCTACCAGGGTGGCCAGAGCGAGGAGTGGATTGGCGAGTGGATTGAGAAGACCGGCCGCCGCTCAGAGCTGGTCGTTGCCACCAAGTACACTCTGAACCCCTTTGCGGGCCAGCCCGTGCAGCAGAGCAACTTCGGCGGCAACGGCACCAAGAGCCTGCACACTTCCATCCACGACAGCCTGAAAAGGCTGCGCACCGACTACGTTGACCTGGTGACACGCCGTCCCCGCTCCTGTGCCCCAGCCGTCGGATTCGAGAGCTGACTTGGGCTCCAGTACTACGTCCACGCCTGGGACTTTTCCACCGGCATCCCCGAGCTCATGCAGTCGCTCAACACCCTGGTCGCTCAGGGCAAGGTGCTGTACCTCGGCATCAGCGACACCCCGGCCTGGATTGTTGCAAAGGCCAATGCGTACGCTCGCGAGCACGGCCTGCGCCCCTTCTCCGTGTACCAGGGCCGGTTCTCTGCGCAGTCCCGTGACTTGGAACGCGACATTATCCCCATGTGCCGCGATGAAGGCATGGCTATTCATGCCTGGGGTGTCCTGGGAAGTGGTGTGTTGACATAGCCCCCTGCCACCCCACCCACCGAGCCGCCTTGCTGACACCACCCCCGTAGGCTACTTTAAGTCCCCCGGAGAGAAGCCCAAGGAGGGAGGCCGCAACACACCCCACATGGTGCTCGGCCGCGAGGAGCAGGTCTCCGCCGTTCTGGACAAGGTAGCCAAGCGCCGCAACGTCCCCGTGACCTCCGTCGCCCTTGCCTACGCGCTGCAGAAGGTAAGTTGTGAATCTTTCGCATGTATGTCTCCCGGTAGGCTGATTCGGATATGTCTAGACCCCATATCTGTTCCCCATTGTCGGAGGCCGCAAGGTCGCTCATCTCAAGACCAATGTCGAGGCTCTCAGCCTGGAGCTGACCCCCGAGGATGTTGCCGACATTGAGAAGGGCTACGATTTCGACCTTGGCTTCCCGCACAACTTCCTCAACCTGGCCGGCTATGCTCCGCAGGGCCCCCAAGATGTCAGTTTCCTGGGCTCCATGGGCCACTTTGACCACGTCTCCCCTCCCACTGCCATCAAGCCGCACGGAAGCGAGCATAACACTGCTTTCAAGGCTTAGGCGGCCACTGGGCATGTGAATTAGCGTAAAACCCATAGCGAATTGAAACTGTTCCTTCTTAGATCACACTGGCAAATATCGAAGTGATAGTAGTAGGATGCATCGGTGTTTTCAACTTATGCACTACCACGTTCATGATTGTTTTGATGACAATTTCATTTCGGATCTCCATCGTAAATATAAATGATCTGACCAGCCGGAATAATGCAGTCAAGTCAAAGGAGGGCATTGACACCGCCCCCGCCCGTGGCGGTGCACCGTCGTTGAATGTGCCGAACAAGCGATGGCAAGCACCAAGACTCGATCTCATTGTGCACGCTACCACAGCACATACTTGTCCATATAACTGTTCCGGAGTTAGGACGTGACAACGGCGATGCTTGAAGACCTCGGAAAGCGAGGTCGCCGGCCCAACCGGATAGCCGCAGCGGGCTGGTTATCGCGGGCCGCCGAAGGGCATGTGGCGTGCACCCATGCAGATGGCCCGGCCACTTCGGTAAGCACCAATGCCGAAAACGCCATCGGACAGCTAAATGCACTTAGGCTGTGCAGCAGGCACTCGGAGTAGATGGAGCGTTATCCGTATTACAAATCCAAATACATTTCTCCCTCGCTGGTGGGCTTATGGCATGTCACCTTTATGTGTACATCCGTGCATTTGATCAATGCCATCAATCCGCGATCGTTGAGTTTTTTTTTTTTTTTTACTCAACGGTATAGCCGCTAAAGCTCACCACCCGTCCAACGACGCCGTGAGGTGCACCATGCCGCGCGCTAGCATCGTCGAGAAGCAGGTTTTGGAGCGGATTCCGCCTGATCAACCATCAACAATCCCGTCTTCTCAAAATCTTCTCGACAACCAGTCGACGATGCCGCAGCCTCCCGAGAAGACGGCAGTCTCTCTGAATACGACAATAGTGGAAACACCGGACAGTGGTGATGATGACGGCGATTATCCCACCGGCGTCCGCCTTCTCACCGTCATTGCCGCACTCGTCCTGGCCATGCTCCTCGCAGTCATGGACATGACCATCCTGGCCACGGCAATTCCTCACATCACAGACCAGTTTCACAGTCTCGACGATGTCGGGTGGTACGCATCCGCCTTTTTCATGACGGTGGCTTCCTCGCAATCCACTTGGGGAAAGGCATACAAATACTTCGACCTTAAGACCGTGTTTCTCATCACCATTGCTCTTTTTGAGCTGGGAAGCTTGATCTGCGGTATGTGCCACGACTTCGAAGTCCTCGCATGCGGGCAGCTCTAACGATATTCCAGGCGTGGCACAGAACAGCGTTACACTGATTGCAGGCCGCGCAGTCACTGGCTATGGAGCTGCCGGCGTGCTGGCCGGCTGCTACACGATTGTTGCGTTTGCTGTTCGGCCCGAGCAGCGGCCTGCCTTCACTGGCGTGCTGGCCGCGACTTACGGAGTAGGCTCAAGCATCGCACCCGTGATCGGCGGAGCGTTGGCAGACAAGGTTTCATGGAGATGGTGGTACGTGTCAACCCAGATATGTACTGCTATATTTTTAACAAAAACTTACCCTCCACAGCTTTTACATCAATCTTCCTATCGGTGGTGTGTCTGTTGCCATAATCCTCTTTACATTCAAGAGCCCACCACTTTCGCGAAACGAAAAGGACATTGGTGCTCCATGGTCCGAGAAACTAAAGCAAATGGACCTGATCGGAACGTTCACGATAATGGCAGCGGTCACCTGTCTCCTCCTGGCCTTGCAGTGGGGCGGAGTCTCGAAGAGCTGGAGCTCAGCCGACGTCATCGGCACGCTGGTAGGGTTTTGTCTGATTTCAGGCGCTTTCGTCATCCTTGAATACGTCCAGGGAGATCGCGCGCTCTTAGTCCCCCATATTCTCAAGAAGCGTGTTGTATACGTCGGTTGCCTGGTCAGCTTTTTGTAAGTCGCCGAAAAAAACCCCTTTCTTCACTCAAAGCTCTGACCTCATCAGGCTGGGGGGTGGCGAGTTTACTTTGATCTACTACATCCCAATCTATTTCCAATCGATTCTCGGAGCCTCGGCACAAGACAGTGGCGTTCGAAATCTTGCATTCATCATAGCCGTTAGTACGTAACCCGCCATCTATCCCCACCTAAGCACACTCTCCTCACAAAAGCAACCAGCCATCTTCACAGTCGTGTCGGGTGCAGCCATTACTGCCACCGGCTATTTCACCCCTTTCATTGTGGTCGGTGCGGCCATCACGACCGTCGGTTCTGGCCTCATCTACACCCTTTCTGAGGCTTCGCCGTCCAGCGAATGGATCGGTTATCAAGTCCTCGCCGGCATCGGCATAGGGCTGTGCTTTCAAGCACCCATCATGGCTATACAAGCTCTTGCTGATCCTGGGGACGTTTCCGCCAGCACGGCTATGGTGCTCTTTTTCCAGACCATGGGCGGCGCCTTCATGGTTTCCGGTGCGCAGTCTGGATTCACGAACACGCTGGTGAAGAACCTGGCCATCCACGCACCGGGCGTAGATGCGCAGGCGGTCATCGAGGCGGGCGCGACGAAGCTGAGGGTGGCATTCAGCGGCGATGAATTAGCGGGCATTGTGGCCAGCTACATGGCTGGTTTGAAGGTTGCTTTTGCGATTGTTATTGCATTGACTGGCGGCGCCACCGTTGCCAGCCTGGCGATGCCGTGGATTTCTGTCAAGAGTAAAACTAATGTGGCTCCTTTGTAAGAGCAGGCGAGAGTACTGTTGACGGTGAACAATTTGACGCTGATATCTGTTAGCCATTACAATTGAAAAGAAAAAAGAAATAAGATAAACAAAAGCTCCCGCGGCTTATACAAGTGTCGAGATCGTTTGACGCTGATTTACAAACATAATGGTAGCAACAGCCTGTTACGAGTTTATGCTAGAACAACCCTGGTCGACTACTCAACCATTTGCTATCGCGCCTACCGCATTAACAGCAGAGGCCCAACATTTTACTCGCGAGAACATTAAGTTCGCGCTTTGAAACCCAGTTCGGATCCTGTCTTTAGCCCCGCTCTAATGTTGGTGACAATGTGGACTCATGTGGCGCAGTCAACCCGTGGTGACCCCAGGCAGAGGCGACGCCCGACGTCCAACTGGTGTGTATGTCCGACGTGGTATGCAGCTCATCTCGGGACATAAATCGGGGCT
>JAJJID010000242.1:0-60511 GCA_022204955.1 Macrophomina pseudophaseolina
CGCTCTACCGCTTTCACGTGAACATGAAAGCTTCAGTAAATGAAACAAACCTCTGCTGATAAGAGAGAACACGTCCGCCCATATTCAGCTCTAGTCATTTAATTACGCAATATGGCTTCCAGTCAACGTATAGTTACGCTCACTGTGACAGACCGTGGCACCTTCCGCACGACGCTCATTACTTTGGCGCGTTCTATCTCTCCGATCGATACCTCTGGACCAACCCAACAACCCTATCGCGCTCCGGGGCCTACAACCACGAATGAAAATTCCGCAACGATTGGTATAGCAATAGCGCTCTCGGTTACCGCACTTGTCCTTATTATATGGTGCATTGCGAAACCTCGCCGGCCAGGCCCAACCGGGCCCCAAGGGCGCGATGGGGCCGAAGGGGCTCGAGGCCCAGAGGGTCCACAGGGTCCAGAAGGGCCACGAGGTATTCAAGGACTGGCCGGAGGGGATGGCAGAGATGGGCACGACGGCCGGGATGGTAGAGATGGCTGCGACGGGAACGATGGCCGGGATGGTAGAGATGGGCACGATGGAAACGATGGCCGGGATGGTAGAGATGGGCGCGATGCGCGCGATGGCCGTGATGGGCGCGACGGCCGTAAAGGCGGACGGGGTTCCCGTGGCGAGCAAGGTCTTCGGGGCGAACAAGGTCCCCGCGGCGACCGAGGTCCTCGTGGATACCAAGGCTTGCGTGGCGAACAGGATCGAGAAAGCAGTATCGATGAAGAGCATTGAATCATTTTGGTCCACCGCTGCCTTGAACCAAGCCATGCTTTTGCAAATCACAAAGCTTTCCCGGAATTCTCGCTTTTTGTGACTCCTGTGCTTCTACTTGGAGCGGTAGAGAACTTAGGGGCCACACGGTATATACGTGCCACCCCAGCTCGAATGGTATTATTAATAGGCTTCGGTTTTCATGGTCAGGTCTAAATTTAAGTTATCATTAATGTTGTTCATTTCCTGCCTACTGTATACAAGAGCTTTGCTTAACAAGGATGCAGACTGAATGTATCTTCGGCCTGTACTCCTTCCTACATGTGCAAATTCCCAAAATCCGGCATGTCGAAGGTTTTCGGAAACAGACTGAAAGGATCTGCCAGACTTTTAAATTACAAGGAATTCTATTACCCGAAACGGCGCCAGCTACGCTAATGTGATTGGGGATCATCTCTTGCACCCCGACGTACAATATTCAGCAATAACATGTTCCTTCGGTCGACATACTTGAACCCGAATATTAAAGGCGTCTTCGCTAGACCCCAAACACTACTCTTCAGCTCAGTGCAGGAATTATCCTTATTGTCTAACCCGATATCGAGTTTTACCTGACCGACCGCTTAAGGCTTCCCGTAAGTCTCCTAGTCTATTGAACCTTCACTCGCACCAGTATCGAGGGCGCCACTAACGTTATAGTGTTTTTCGTCACTACTCCACCAGTTCAATGGGGCAAATGGTCACGATGAGCAAGGAGGTAGTGAGGAAGTCGATTGCCTGGGTCTGTGAGCACCCCCTCAAGACGGCGGTTCGCATCATGAACACAGCCATCATCATCACGCCCAGTCTATTCACAACTCCGTTTCTCGTGTTCTTGGGCTTTACGCCTTTGGGCCCAGCCGCAGGTTCGTCCTGTTAAGATGGACGCGGGGATTCTGCATAATAACTTTTTCAATTACTCAAATCGTAGGCTCAATTGCAGCGACGTTGCACTCAGTCCTCTCTCGCCTGGCCGCAGGGAGTGGGTTTTCTGTCCTCCAGAGCGCTGCTACGGGAGGTTACGGCTCCGCAGTCGTGGCAGGCGCGGCGCGACTCGGCGCTACTGTTGGTATTGCGCTGTCGTTCGAGGACAGCGAATCAGACGAAGATATTTAAGGTGTAGAAGCCAATTGATCTGAAGGAGCCAAGGGGCTCCAAAATTGAAAATAGCTACGGCTTAACGGCTTCGAAAGTAGAACGTCGTAATATAAGATCTTGTTAGGTCCCTCTCCTATTGTACGCGCTAGTTATTGCGCAGTCTCTGTTCGCAGACCGGACGAAGCACGGTGCCTTCTTTTCCGGCGCTCGCGGGGCGGTAGAGATGACTACAGGGCAATCTCAGTGCATTCATTTGAAAGTTCAGGACTGCCCGTAGTCGGGATGGCCGTCAAAAGCTTGCGCTTCACCGGCCCTATATGTTTCTGAGTAAAGGCTTGGCTCTACGGGCGACGAAGGCGGCTGAGGATTTGCTTAAACGCATTAGAGGAGCTTTTAACTCCACACCTTCAAAGAGCTATTCCCGCATGAGCTTTAGTTACTGCCTTAACTAAGCCAGTACGCGCCATCTTTCTTTATGGCAAGCTTTCCCGTGCGGGAACCTTAATCGTGCGGCTCTGCTGCCCATAAGAGTTCTTAGTCCCTACGGAACTCTTCCCCGTGCGGGCCTTCCGCATGTAGGCTTATAAAGACCTTATGCCCCTAGTGTCGTACAAGTTAGGCTATAGTTATAAGCCAGGTCATGTGTAACCCTACTCACGCCTGCTTGGAGCTGGACTGCCGCAGGGCTCACTGTTTTCGCTAATACTATTCCTCTTCCCCAACGCAAAGCTAGTCTAGTTAGTAATGAAGAAGAACAAAGAAGCGCTCCTATTTATCGACGACAACGTTCGAAGCGATAAAAGACGACGCTTGTCGGCCTCACGCAGAACAAGCGGAGGCCCGCGCGCAACTACTCGTTCGTCCGTCGCAATATGCGCTAAATGGCTCAGACTCGAAGTTAGAGTCACGTGCCATAATTTCCGAAACTCTTAAAGTTTACTTGGTACTCTTGGCAAGTAGGTCTCGAGTCGCCACGCAATCTTCCGCTGCGCTTTATCTACCAATTATATTTCGTGAAATAATGTTTAGTAATCGTCCCTTTTATACGAACTCTGATTGAAATTAGAAAGAGCTAAAATTCGAAGAAGAAAATACAACCAATGCGTCATGTATAAATAGAAGCTCACACTGGAAATATATAACCTGGAACTTCCGGCATTTCATTGTCAACTGGGTCACTCCCTAGAGCACTCTCTTTTATCTTTCCTTCTTTTTTTTCAAACATGTCGTTGACACCGTCACTCATTTGCACATTACTTACAACATGCTTACTATATTCGCAGTCAGCTGCCGGGCCCGTACTTGGTAGACGGAATTGTGAGTTTTAGCGAATGTTTTATTTATCAATGTCTTGAAAATCACCAAAGCGCATCCCTTTAACAAGTGTTCCGGTGCTGGATGAATAAATCCTGCTTCACCCGAAGCTCTGAATAAAAGAGCTAATTGCCTTTTCTCCTGCGTCAAGTCCCGGTCCTACCTCCTCTCCCGGCGAGCAGCTACGATGGCCCCCTCGAAATTGCTCTCGATCTCTCAATCTCGCCAATCATTCAATCTCCTCCAGCCGGCCCAGACCCGGAAACTTATGGATACACATCTCAAACATACCAGCGATATCCGCAGGTACTTGGCTATCCTTGGCCGGAATGCGCTCCCTATAGTTTCAATGCTCCCTCCGGTGGCTCGTGCCGCAGCAACTACACCTTTGTTCAGCCTCGTCCAAAGAAACCCACGGCACTCGAGTGTACCGACATTTTTGCCCCGCTCCAACACGACGACATACCGGCTCAGATAGAACCCGCCGGAAACCACCCAGTTCCCCGCAAGGGCATCGTCGACCCTGTGACGAAGCCTACGCAGACGAACAAATTCCACGGGAACCTGTATCTGGACACGCGTAACCAAACGGTTTGGACTCACCCATACTCAGTTGCGTGGGCGCAAGGCTCTGGCAAGGCCGGGAGCTGGGGTCTTGCCGTGTCCCACATCGACCGGGACTTGCTAGTCTTTGGCAACGATACCGCTCAGGACTCTAAGACTTTCTATGCTGCGCCAATCGGAATCCAGTCGCTGATCATTTCAGCTGAAGAACTGAGCAATGGAACCGCCATGACGCTTGATACTCTCGAGGCCTCTTCCGTCAACGTCAACCTCGCACCAGGTGCGGGAAGGCCACCCGTCATCACGTACCCGCTCGTCCAGGGTATGGGGTTCGTGACCGGGATATTCAAGGGAGCGAGACCGAAGATACAAAGCAGTGTGCTGTTCCGCAAAGTAAAGGGACCGATCGCCGTGGGAGGGGTCTTCAAATACCAGGTCGCCCTCCGAGATGGAAAGAACTGGCTTATCTACGCAAAACCGGACCCTGGCCACGGCATTCCCGTCTTCAAGCTGGTAGACGCCACGACTCTCAGAGGGCCAAGCGGCTGGCGCGGCATCATCAGCGTCGCCAAGAACCCCGCGAGTTCCGGGGCTGAAGAGACGTATGACAAGGCCGCTGGCGCTTACCCGACCGCGATGGCAATCAAGGGCTCCGTCGACGGGACGACTGGGAAATACGAATTCAACTTCGCCAAGGCTGGCGACAGTTCCAGACCGTTGCTTATGTTCGCGCTTCCCCATCACGTGGAGAGCTTTGATTTCGAGACCCTCAGCACCCGTACGTCCATAGAGATGTACACTACCACCAAGGGCCTTGCAAAGGGGTTCTTGAGCGACAAGTGGACTATGGTAGAAGAGAACTTGTCGGTAAGCATGGGGTTCGCGCCGTGGACTCCAGACCGGGGCAGCATCGAAACCCTGTCGCGCGAAGCCGCCTGCGTCGTCAACAATGCAGCAGTCCGTGAGCTCCAGGAGGACATAGTGGGCCAGACAAACCTCGACTCGATGTACTTCAGCGGCAAAGCTTTCGCCAAGTTCGCCGCCGTTATTTACGCTGTGCACGATTTGGCAGGGAACCCACAATTAGCACGTGAAGGCCTGGTTACGCTGAAGAAGTCGCTGGCCCCGTTCATTCAAAATGCTCAGCAAAATCCGCTTGTATACGACACGGTATGGAGAGGCGTAGTGTCCACTGCGGGCTTCTCGGAACCATTGGCGGACTTTGGCAGCACCTACTACAACGACCACCATTTTCACTACGGATATTTGTAAGTTCCGTTCCCTAACGCTCTCCTGAGCTTATCTCCCTTCACGTTTCCCGTCAGGGCGCGAAGCTAAAACGCACTATGCAGCGTCTACACCGCGGCAGTGATCGCGTATTTAGACCCGTCCTGGCTCTCGGAAGGGACCAACAAGGCTTGGATAGACATGCTTGTCAGAGACTATGCCAACCCAGTCGATGACGGCGACTTTCCCTTCAGCCGCGCATTTGACTGGTTCCAGTAAGTACAAATTGTTCGTTTGGTAACAAAGTCATTGGGGTTTAACATTTTCTAGTGGCCACAGTTGGGCAAAGGGAGTCTTCTCCTCAATTGACGGAAAAGACCAAGAGTCAACATCGGAGGTAAGCTGAACCCTGTAGAGCGTTGCAATGTACGTTTTACTGAGTATATTTGCGCTACTGTCAGGACTCGTTCGCAACTTACTCCATGAAAATGTGGGGCCGGGTAACGGGTGATGTCGCTTTAGAGGCGAGAGGTATGACTCATTCTATGTCTAATACCGGGTAACCAAGAGATGCTGACAGGCACTTAAGCAACACTTATGCTAAGCATACAGGCTCGGAGCTTCCAGAACTATTTCCTAATGGAAGAAGACAACACTAACCAGCCGCGAGAGATGATCAATAACAAAGTGACTGGCATCTTATGGGAGAACAGAGTGGCCTGGACTACTTACTTCGGAGATTTCTGGTATTATAAGCAGGGGTAGGTCCTTATTTCCCCTATGCGAAGGCCTCGTGACTGACTATGTACACAGTATTCACATGATCCCCGTCCATGTGCCGACAACCCTGATCCGCACAAAGCAATTTGTGCAGGAGGAATATGACATATTCTTAAGCAATGGCGCCATTGATACTGCTCAAGAGGGTTGGAGGGGTATTCTCTATGCCAACCTCGCTCTTATTGATGCGGACACTTCATACGACTTCTTTTCGGACCCTTCCTTCAACACCACTTACTTAGATGGGGGCGCTAGCCGGACCTGGTATTTGGCTTATGTGTCGGCTCTAAGGGGTCATTGAGGGTGGACACTAAGTCTTAAGAGCGTTATCCCTATGCGCTTGCTTTTCCTTTTACATCGCAGCCCTTCTACTGTATCCTCTTTCCTCTCTCTTTCTTTCTTATTCTCTATAAATATTATTAGATATTTAACAATTTTCTCAGCTTTTCTAGGTTTCTACATCTAACACACTAGAGCACACGGCTAACCGCGCGCAAGGTATGTTGTAGAATAAGGTGATACTACTTGTAACGACGGGCCTCTTCAATTAGGCATCGAAGTCGCCAGGTATTTGGGTGGTATCAAAGGGTTTTCCTTGAAGCGAAGAGGAGGAGTATCACGTGAATCTGCGATGAATGAGTCGAGTTGATTTGAGTTGAATTCATTTACGCTAACCCATCTCCCTGAGCGATATGCAGGCTACAGACTATTCGAGAATGTGTGCTACGGCGATATACATTTATATGATAACAGAGGAAATGGGAAGCACTAACAGCACCCATATATGGAAAGGGCAGGGCGGGACCCCTTTACGTTGGGCTGATCCTATCCGTGTCATCCGCTCATTGCCTCCTTCATTTCTGTTCCCCCCTGTACTTCTGAGAAGTGCCGAAAATCTTCTCGTACTCGGCGAAATATCGGAGGCATTGTCAGCAGCGATGTTTTCCTTCCGTTGATCCGCCACGCTTACTGCGGCAAAGTCCGATGGAGACTGAGCCATGACGTCTCTGTTACAGCGGGACGACCATGTTGGGTTTTAGTCATTGATTCAGAGCCATTCCGCCAGTCAGTCGACCAAAGGTACTGCGATAACCAGCCTAGTGGCTGGTTTGTCCCAATAATTCTATGTACAGATGCGTGTCCCGTAATAGTAACGGACTCTGGTCCTCCTCATTAGCAAAATTGTTGCCGTATGGTTCAGTGACACGATAGCCAAAGTTATTTTGGGACACCACTAGAGCACTCTTTGTTGAAGTTCGTTAGGCCGCGCGTATTATCTACCCAAAATGGAATGCCGGATTGGGCTTAGTCCCACCTCATGTGCTCAGTCTCTGCTAGTTGAACGTCGCTTAGAGGGTTAATCCATTATGGTTTCCACACTATTTCCCTGTTCTCAAGTGATCGTGTTCAATCCGGTATCGGAGAGAGCTACATAAAGATGCCGGTTCCTCCAAGGAAAGCATACTAAAGATAACATCCAAGACCCACTCTTTCCTCTACCCGTTCATATGGAACAAACTTCAACAACAAGGATGGCTAGCTATCCTAGAATCACCATGGTAGGGTGAGAACGGCATTTTACAGCTGAGCGTAGGTTAAACTCTCTGGTCATTAGGGTCTGCGGAGGCCGACGGTCG
Organism: Macrophomina pseudophaseolina; assembly: GCA_022204955.1. NCBI lineage: Eukaryota > Fungi > Ascomycota > Dothideomycetes > Botryosphaeriales > Botryosphaeriaceae > Macrophomina > Macrophomina pseudophaseolina. Next base: position 7,386 of record JAJJID010000242.1, read on the forward strand.
TATGAATTGTTATCGTTCGTAATTATTCTCTGTCCAGCTGCCTAGTGGGTTTAATCAACCTCTCTTATTCGGCCGCCATCTAGTGTCTTGCTAGGGAAAGTCTATCTAGATGCCTAATATTTTTAGCCTAGCCTCTATTGTTTGGTCACTATGTAGTTCCGTGCTAGGCAAAGTCTATCCGAGTTTCCTACGAATAAAATCCTGGGTAAAATCGCCCGGCCTAGTTAAATAAGAGCATATCTAAGGTCCCCTCTAAAACGCATCGAGCTGGCACGCTGGCTTAGAGGCTTAGGTGGCAAATAATATACGAGTTACAGACTTTTACAGCTAATAAATACGTCGAAGGCACGTTATGGGATATCCATGTTTCTCAACGAGAGGGACTTATAATCCGTGAACCTCCGTACAGCAAAGAGTATATAACCGCTTAGGATTCAATAGTTTATAACATATTCCCGTCTGCAGGCCTTTTGTTTTCTGATCTCAACAATATTTGAATATTGCTCAGCGCATTCACGTACGTACTATCAACAAAACTTCCTAAGACTAGGCTTATACAAAATAGGATGATCGCCACCAGCCTCCTTACTACATTCCTCCTCTTCCTTCTCACGTCTTTTTCGTTAGTAGGAGCACTTCCTTATGACATTCAAGGTGGAAGCCTCCTACCACGTCAGGGGCAGTGCTTCAGCAGAGGCTCGCCTGCGGTGCAGCCATCCTACCAACTCAACATCGTCGTGAGCCCAGGTCAACATTATTTCCAGCACCCAGATATCGGCGTTACAGTTCAGGTCAACCAAGCCGAGGCTGGAGGAGAATGGACTGCGACTGTTTCAGCAACCACAAACGCCGTACGCCGCCAAATTATTTTTGTCGAATTTCCGTCCGAGGCCCGCAATCCTGCAGGTGGCGAGGTTGATATAATTGGGCTAAGTAGGAATGCTCCTATCTGCCAACAAGAACTCTCGGCACCGACTTCAGGAAGTTTGGCCCTTGGTATCGCCTTTTTAAACATATAAAAAATCGGGATAATACAACATGCACACTCTTGGCGTGCAATGTAACACTTTGCACACTTGCGTAGCGAAATACACACCTGTTTTACTAAGATATTAATTTCCCTTAGAAACCTTAACCATGGTAATAAATTATAATAAAATACCTTCCGGAATACTAAGTTTAGACCTTTCTCTACGGTTAGAAGGGTTAGTAGTTAGTAGTTAGATAGGTTAGGATTAGTATTTTAGATAGAAGTATAGGGGATTAATCCCCGGTTAATTACTTCACTAAAATTTCCTAGAGTCTCTTTTAGGTTCGGGATAGTTAGGTTATATAGATTTAGATAGAATATTAGAATATTACAAGGAATAGTTAAGATAGTTACTATTTAAGACCAGGGGTGGAATAAAAAGTATATATTTCGCTACGCAAGTGTGCAAAGTGTTACAATGCACGCCAAGAGTGTGCATGTTGTTTCTTCCCCATAAAAAATTTATGCCCCTGGCGTCAGTCCTACCTGTAACCTAATCGTCTATTTGTTGCTTGGCTAAAGGCCTTTTTTTGGTTTATGTAACTAGCTATTTTCCGTTGTTTTACTTGTCATTCTCTCTTAGTTTTGCAACTTCTCTCTATTTTAGTTTTTTTTGTTTGTGGTAATAACATTCCGTCAGCCTCCGCGGGCTATAGGGATAAGGGACGCTCTTTATACTACTTTATCAACTGCTTCTTACAAACCTACCGTTATATAGAATTACTGGAGCAAATTAGGCACCAGAACGGTTGTTGCTGTACCTTTTGTCGATTGAATAGCTACTCGCAGATGGTAGAAGATTAGTCGAATGGCTTTGCAGCAGCGACTAACGCCTCCTGCATGTATGTTAGACTCCTCCGTACACAGTTCAGCCCATGCACGCTTGGTGTTGAAGCTTCCATCAACCTCTGAAAAATGCAAGTGTGTATACCCGTCCTTGCCTGCTCTGAATGCTCTCATTCACGTATTCTTTGCCCTTGTTGTCTCTCGTATTGATATGTACGGCCCCAGGCCAGCCAGCCAGCCAGCCAGTTTGTAACAAATATACGCTGTTGCGAGCGTGTAACACAGGCATAAAGATAAACAGTCAACAATACAATTACTGCGGCTAGAGGCATGCAAAAAGGCCCTGATAGCGCGGCCAGATAAGCAACATCAGACCCTTCGGTAATTACACCTCGTCTTTAACGCCATATCCAGCCCTAAATGTGGGCAAGGGGGTCGAAAGCTTGGAATTTGTGGAAAACAACCGCGGAGAACGGCGTCAACCCTCTCTAGAAACCGAGGCGAATTTCCCTGAAACTTGCGCTGTGCTGCAGCAACGGCAAAGCCTCCTTACAATGGATAAGGTTTACCCGCTACTATTTTACGTGAAAACGGCTTGTCGCTGAGTACTTGCGGAAGGTATGCTGCTCGTCAATGCCTACGATCGTATAGAGGGATATTTGGGATTAAGAATGGAAATTTCTGTTTGATAGCAGTACTGTGACGACAGACGCATTTCTGGGTATAAGAGGAAAAAAAGATAAAAACATCACTATATATATTCCCTAGCATGTCCAACACCATCAGCGGAACGGTCACTCAGCCGAGTTAATACTTCCCTCAATTCTACTGTCACAGCCTCAGCCTTCAAATACTTCCGCGGAGCACAATGCACAAAATTGCAGAGACCATCGGCTACGAGTTTACCAATACTAACCTCATGGAAGAGGCTCTTCTCGCAGCTGGAGCCAGCGTCTCTGATCCCGCCATCCATGGAGATCCGAAAGGAAACAAACGACTTGCGCTCGTCGGGGACGCCGTTATTCAACTGGTCATCCTCGAGAAGTGGTACTGGGGAGGCTCAGACACAGGTAGGTGACAGTTTTCAGTCGAAGATCAACCGATCAACTGATGAAAGTTGAAGCGACTGGAAGCAACACCCTCCGAAAGACGGCCTCTAACGATGCACTTAGCCAGCAGGCTTCCAAAGTCCATTTGTGCGACATGATAAAGAAGAATCCCTGCCAGCAAGGTGATACTCCTCGAGAGACGCTGGCTTCAACGGTGGAGGCTTTGATTGGGGCCGTATGGTTTGACTGCGGCGGTAGAATCAATGTGATCGAGCAAGTGATGGAAAAGTTGGGCTTGTTCGATAATCATTAGGCCATGTTCTGTGAACAGACAGCCTGTATTGTCAGTTCGATAGAAAGGCAAAATAGTTCTCGAAGGCTTTACAATGTAATGATTTCGCATCAAACCGTATATTGGGCCCTAGGAGATTAACATAAGTTATTTGATGTTCGGGGCACTGTGCGAAACCTACTATTGGAGTGAGTGCAATAATGATCAATAGTAGAAAAGAAAATGGCGTGCAACATCGTCCAATGCCCCTACGGAGAGGCATAACAAGCGGGATTCCAAATAGATATCCGGTCAGGGTAACCAAATGTCAGCAAAGGCAGAGCTATCAGTCAGATACGCTTGTAGCTTGAGCTTGGATTAAGAATTGAGTCGAGGTGGCAGCGGGTAGGACATACGGCAATACATAACAGGCGGCTTTTGCGTCTCTAAAATGAAATACGGTAGCCTGAAAAGAAAACCTAAACAATTCAGTTCAATCGATACCTCTTATGCGGCAAAGATTTCAACCCATCACACAGATCGAAAGCCATCCTTGCGGGACTGAAGAAGCGCAGCACTCCGGGTCTCTACATCCACACCTCTGGCGCGGGCATCTTGTCCATCTCCGACGTTGCCAACAACACCTTCGGCAAGGAGACGTCCCTGCTCTACAACGACTTCGAGGGCGTGGCGGATGTGACGTCCCTCCCAGACGCCGCAACGCATCGCGATGTGGACAAGGTCATCCTTGCCGCCAACTCTGCGTCGATCCGGACTGCCATCATGTGCCCGCCATGCATCTACGGCGAAGGCCGAGGGCCGAACAAGAGGTGTTCGATCCAAGTTTCGGAGATGATCAGGCTCACATTGAGCCGCGGCCAGGGCCTTTCAGTTGGTCAGGGACGGAACAGGCGAAGTAACCTGCACGTTTACGATCTGAGTTGTGTCCGCAGACGCCTTGTTGAGGAGGCTGTTCAGGAGGCCGCCGAACCACGGAGCGGGAAGGCGAAGCGGGGCCAGGAAGGGTACTATTTCGCAGAACCGGGCGAACACAGTTGGGGCGATGTTAGCCAGAAAGTTGCTGAGATCACACACGAGCTTGGATCTACCGGCACTGCCCAGGTAGCTAGCCTCAGCAAAGAAGAGGTCTGCGCAATGCTTCCGCTTGGAAGCATCTTGGTGGGAAGCAACTCCCACGGCGAAGCTATCAGGGCAAGGACACTGCTTGGGTGGTAGCCCAAGGCGCCGTCTCTCGGTGCAGAGCTCTGCGGCATGGTGCTCAATGAAGCCAAGTTAGTGAAGGTGATGTAGATGTATTCTCACATAGATAGTGGCCAACATAGAAGCATACTTGCACATGCACCGCGATACGCATATGCAGCCACTGCTACTATAAACAAAGATGAAAACCAAAGGAGCAAGACAAACACTCAGAATCTAGTTTGGTATATTGATCTTCCTCTTCCATAGGAAGCGCAGTTGCATAAGCAGGTTATAGCGTAGGCGGATGCGTTGCCTGATCCATGGCAACCTATTGACGGTTGGTCTTGATTTGCCTATCAGCTCCCGATCAGATTTCGTCTTTGGCGGTATCTAGAATATCTCTATATTCCGCTTGTCAGCAGGGTTCTTGGAGGATGCGGTGGTAGTTGGGAAAAAGGGAAGGAACATCTATTCCGCATACTGATGGGTAAGCCGTCAGCGGGTCGTTCACCCAGAAAGGTCCGATATGAGGCGGAGTCGGCTGATAGAGTAACCCCCATCCCCCTCCTGTAGCACCTGGTGCACGCGGAGATGAAGCAGCATTCAGCGTATAAATGATGCGAATATCACTGAGCATATGCGCCCAGAATGACTGCTTCAGCTACCAACGCGACAGCCTCGTTGCTGCAATGTCGGCGTAGCCCCGCCCCATAAGCCACCCACAACATGCGTTGCCTCGCAGAAAACAAGCTACTCCATCTGCATAGACCCTTGTCACTCCCCTGCAAGGAATTGATCGCGAATGCCTTTCTCATTTCTCGGCATGGCCAAGGGCCAGGGGTCGGCGCAAGTCCGATGCACCTGGCCACAGCACACCCCGCCACGAGATGACGCTAACCCGCAGATAGCACACGAGGCTCGACGCATGCAGAATCCTCCCGAAAGCAAGGCCATAAGGGTTTTGTATGCCGCTGATCACGTATCGTCCAGTCCATTTTGTGTGTGCCAGCCTCTATCAGCCGGAAAAAGCCGAAGACAGAGCCGTTGGAGAAGAGAAAGGAAAAAAAAGAGTACCATTTCCTATCTTCGGCAAAGCAGAACCAAAACCCACAGCGAAAGAAAAGCTTACCTAAGGTATATATTTAAAGGAGAAAAAGTATGATAGAAAAAGAGAGAAGCCAAAGCGCATAAGTGTGAAATCATGGCATCTGAGAAGAAGGCGATGGCCGATTTCATTACCAAGCACGATGACCAAAAAGCGAAAAAAGACCATGATTATCATCAGGCAAATCAGCGACCCCAAACACCTCCCAACCACCCGGCCGTTCCATCCTATTCTGCCCATTCTGTCTCTGACCTTTAAAAATGTGGCAAAGAGAGGAAAGACGAGAGTAGGCAATGAAGTGCAAATATCCAGAAAAACGAATAACAAACAACCGAACACGAAAAGACCATGCAAATATGTCATTCTCATCACTTTGCATCATCACCTCCATAGTTCTCCAATCCCCACCACCCTCTTCGGGCTGCTTGACGCCCTGATTCTCATCGGACTCTTGCTCTTGCTGCGCTTGCGCACCCACGCGTACTCGGGCTTGCCGTCGCGGTCGCGGCGGTCGGTGATGAGCAGGCGCGTCTCCGTCGTCGACTTGCTGCGGATGCGCTTCGTGTGCTCGAACAGGATGTCCGTCTCGCGGGGGTCCATCTCGCGGAGGATGATGATGTAGTCGGTGTCGGACTGTTGTGATACAGATGACGAGTTAGGCCTCTTATTCATGCTTCTGTTACCGCTGCGCGGGGACTGGCGAGTACTTACCCTATCCCACTCCCACGGCAGACCATAGTAGGTCAGCGTCTCGATGGCAAGGTGATCGCGATGCACCTTGACGTACGTCGGCTTGGGCTGGTGATGATGGTGGTGGTGGTGATGGTATGGCTCGAGGGGATTGGCCGGGCTGAGGCCGGCGGGCAGGTCCTTTGCCTTCTCAGGCTTGATCATGGCCTGGATCTGGTTCTCCTGGAAGCCGAACTTGGACAGACGCTCGCGCATCTCGGCCTCCAGCTTCTCTTCGGCCGCCTTCTTTTCCGCCTTGGCTTTCTCCTCCTTCTCCTTGCGCTTGCGCTCGAACTCTTCCCACTCCTTCTTCTCCCTCTCCTTCTTGTCCTCCTCCTGCTTCTTCAGCTTCGCGATCAGCGCCTGCTCCGCCTCTTGCTTCTTCTTCGCGTCCTCGGTCTTTTTCCGCTCAAACTCCTCGATAATGCGCTTCCGCTCCTCCTCCGCCTCCTTCGCCTCCTTCTCCATCTTGCGCTGATACTCCTCCGCCGCGGCCTTCTTCGCCGCGGCCTCCTTCGCAGCACGCTCCTTCTCCTCACGTATCGCATCCTTCCGCAGCTTCTCCAGCTCCTCCTGCTCGATCTTCCGCTTCCTTTCGTCCTCGAGGCGCTTGCGCTCGTACTTCTCCTTGATGCGCTCCTCCTCGCGCTTGAGGCGCTCCTCTTCCTCGTCGCGCTCCTGCTTGTCCTTCAGCATCTTCAGCTTCAGCCGCTTCTGGAACAGCGCCTCCTCCTCCTCGCGCTCCTGCTTCTCGCGCGCGAACTTGAGCTCGTACTCGCGGCGGATGAACTCCTCCTCGCGCTCGCGCCGCAGCCGGTCTTCCATCTCGCGCGCGTGCTCCTGGCTCAGCGCCAGCTCCAGCCGGTAGTCCGGGCCGGGGGAAGGGGCGGCGACGGGCGCGGCGCCGAAGTGGTCGTGCTGGTGGAAGTGGTGGTCAGCGTAGCCGGCGCGGCCGCGCGAGCGCGAGCGCGACAGGCGGAAACTGGCGTCGTCGAGGGCCCACTCGTCGTCGTCGAGGAAGGCGGTGACGGGGCGGCCGCGCGGGGAGGCGCTCGGGGTGCGCTGGGCGGCGCGCGCGCTCAGCTGCGGGTGCATGTCCTGGTCGATGTTGTTGTAGATGTGGATGTTGGGCGGCGGGGGCGCGCCGCCGCGGGGGCTACCGCGCGACCCGGTCGAGTGTGAACGGTGGATGCCGGCCGAGTGGTGGTGATGTGCGGCTCCTGGATCGAGCAGGCCGCCGCCGCTGCGGCGGAAGGGATGAGATGCGCCTCCCGAGTGTCCGTATCGGACGCCGGCGTAGTAGTCGTCCTCGAAGTATCGCGACATGGTGGCTGGCTTGCACAGGGGGTCGCGGATACCTTGCTGCAGCGTCGATGCACCTCTGCGGATATAGAGGCAAGCAGGCAGGTGTCAGGAATAGGTGGCGGGATGGAAGAGGAGTCAGGAAGGAATAGCGTAGGCGCAGCAGTCGAGGGCAATCAGGCGTCAGCGCTAGGCGGGGCTCAGAGCAGCAGGCGGGGGTGAGCAGGCAGTCGGGCAGGTAGCAAACAGGCAGCAGGGCGGACTGGAGGGAGGTGGTGGGAGGGCGAGGTAACCGAAATGGTCACACGCGGGAAAGCGAGCACGGCGTGACGCGCACGACTGATCTTGGGCGAGGAGAGCGAGGTTGAGGAGGCGAGACAGAAAAGAAACAGCGACGGAGAGAAGAAGCAGCTGACTCGGGTGGCTTCCGTCTAAATGCGCCATGGAGGTGAGCTGAATGCTGGGCTGATGGAGCCTTGGGGGCTGAAATGCTGAGGTGCTTTTATCAGCTCCGCTCACATGCGGCGGGTCCCGGCCAACCACAGGCGGCGCGAACCCGTCCAAAGGGCTGAGCAGCGCCGCTGCCCTGGGGCTCGGGGCCAACAAGCGCGGCGGCTCCCGCATGGCGTGCGTTTGACGTCTCGTAAGCGGTGAGATTGGGCTCTGCAACGGGTGCTGACGGGCGAAGGCGCGGGGCAGAGGCTGGGAACATTCCTCCGCTAGCGGCCACACGGCAACCCGCCCGTCCAAGGCGCGGCTCTTTGCTCTTGCATCCCGCGGCCGCAGTACATACCGTAGCACGTCGCCCTGCATGTCTCGGGAGCGCCATCGGCCTGTCCGCGCCTGTTGCTGCAAGCCGTGCGTTTCGCGAACCGCCGCCGAAGCTTTGCTGCTCTGCAGTTAGCCCGTCCACCTACCCATTTCTGCCACGCTGCAAGCTCAGGTCAACCGGGAATGGAAGGGCGACGACGATCGCAGGATGCTATTTTTGCTACTTTCCTGTTGGAGGCTTGGGCTTGGCCTAGCTCGGTCTTGAAGGCGCGCCACACATCCAACAACGCAGTCTGCTCGCCGGCTGCTGGTCGTGGGGGCCAGATGCGGAGCGGAACTGCACTCCCCCAATACCGCCATGTCTCTCTGTGGCACCGCGCCGCGCTTTTGAAACAATGAGCTTCCTCCACCCGCCATCGCTTCTGCATGCCCGCGACATCCCAAGCCTTTTCCTTTGATTGCCGTGTGGGCGGCACAGTTGAGGGCGGCGCGGGCAAGCTGTGCCGCACCCTGGCGATCTTGTCATTTCCTCTTCTGCTTGCTCATTTGGGGCCCGAGTTGAACAGCTGCTCGAGGTTGTCGCGGCTGTTCTTGTACGTCGTCTCCAGGTAGTGCAGCTTCTTCTCCAAGTTGGCCGTGTCCGACTTCAGCTCCTCGCTCTCCGACGCCAGACGCGTCTTCACATCCTCCACCGGGCTCCAGACAAACCTGGAGGCGCAGAGTCAATAAGCCAGCAACGTGGCGAGAGGCAAGGCTCCACTCACATCTTGCCGACCCCCTCGTAGACGTTAGTGTCCTTGGGCAGCGAGTCGACCTCGCTGGTGGTCAACTGCAACATGCGCTGCTCACGGGCCTTGGCGGTCATCTGGGCCTTGACGAGGCTGATTTGCTGCTGAGAGAAGGCAGCCTTCTGCTCAATCTCTTGCAGGAGCTAGCGGAGGGTCAGGAGTGGTTCTGCAGCGTGGCCGCATGCGGGGAACTCACCTTCTGCAGGGCCTCGTTCGGGATGGACATGGCGGCGGCGCTTCTTCCGAGCTGTTGCGGGCGTGACGGCGCGGACGAGGGGCACTCGGGGGTGCTGAGGAGCTCAGGCGGATGGAATTACACTCGGGCCGAGCTGCAGGTGATGGGCGGGCGGTGATGGTGGATTCGAGAGCGTTGCGCAGCCGCAAGCGTTCGTCTGGGCCGGCCGGTCGCTCGCTCCAGTGCGGGCAGCGCGCAGGTCTGGCGCCCGCAAGCTCGAGCGCGGCGCCAAGGGGACTATGACGGCACCCATCGCGGCATCAAACCCGCATTTGGCGGCTCTTTCAAAAGTTGCGAACTCACCGCCGCACTTTCTTTTCTCTGCTTCCCCACGACGATGACAAATGGCGCCCGTCGCGTAGCTCATGTCGCCTAGATATCCGCCGTGTCCCGCGGTCCACTGCAGGAGCTCTTCTGCGAACACCCCCCATCCACCCACGACCGCTTGTTGGCTCCCGGCTCCGTGAACAAAAATGCCCGGCTGGCTCCCCTCGATTCCCTATCCGAACCCGCAGGACGGTTTCTGGAGCCCCGTCACAAGCACACTCAACTGGTGCGAGGAGGCAAGCACCCATCCCGTCTGCCGGGGAGCGCTCAGCAGTCGCGTCGCGCCGAGGGACAGTAGATTGGTGTATGGGGGGAGTGCGGCAGGCAGTAAGCTTGCTCGACTGAAACCCAAGCTCCATCTACTCGATACTGTCACCGACCTGTGGCGGCGGCGGCGGCGGCTGCTGCTGCTGCTCCTCCGCCATTCGACGACCACCCTCTCCCCGCACAGTCGTTCTAACAGCTCGCCCACAGGACTACTATGCCACCATCTACAGCGCCGAGATAGTCAACACCCTCACGAACCTGCTCTTCGTCTACCTCGCCTTCAAGGGCATCAACAACTGCCTGCGCAACGACCATGACGCCATCTTCCTCGTCACTTATCTCGGCTACCTTGTCGTCGGCACCGGCAGCTTCCTCTTCCACACCACCCTGAAGTACCCCATGCAGCTGGTCGACGAGCTGTCCATGATCTACACCACCTGCCTCATGTTCTACGCCACCTTCTCCTACGGCCAGTCGCGCCTGTACGCCCAGCTGCTCGGCCTGTTCCTGCTCGGCCTGTCCGCCTTCATCACCGGCTACTACCACTACCTGCAGGACCCGGCCTTCCACCAGAACATGTACGCCCTGCTGACCGCCGTCGTCCTGCTGCGCAGCATGTACATCATGGAGGTGCGCCTGCGTCCCACGCTCAAGGCCAAGGAGCGCGCCGAGTCCGCCGACGCGGCCACCCTACAAGACAACGAGAAGGCAAGGAAGATCGACAGCGCCGCCGTGTCGAGGGAGCGGCTGCGCAAGGACAAACGCGACATCGCGATCCTGCACACCATGTGGAAGATGGTTGCCTTCGGCCTGAGCATCTTCCTCGGCGGCTTCGCCATCTGGAACCTCGACAACGAGTTCTGCGGCACCCTGCGCCGCTGGAGGCGCGATGTCGGCCTGCCTTGGGGCATTGTCTTGGAGGGGCACGGCTGGTGGTGAGTTCCTCTCCAGAAATCCGAGCCTGCAGCAGTTTCGGCCGACTCCTCGCGCGTTGCAGGCTCTACATCTTAAGAGGCGTTTTCTTCCAGAGCTCGACGGACTAACACGTCGCTTTTAGGCACCTGATGACTGGCATCGGCGCCTACTTCTACATTACGTGGGGCATCTGGTTGCGTCATTGCTTGAACGGTAAGCAGGATCAGTATGAGCTCATCTGGCCGAATATCTTCACCATGCCGCTTGTTGTTAAGACAGAAACACCTTATCAGCTTAATGGCGATGCCAAATACGGTAAGAAGGAGTTGTAGAGGAATACTGCATAGACCGGCATAATCAAGATCGACCCAAGAGCTCGGCGAAATTGTTTGGGATTACTCCGTCTTAGGTCTTAGGTTTATTGATTAGGCGTGTGCTGGATTCGTGAGCGGATTAGTTCTGCTCTGGATAAGAGTTCATGGCAAACGGGTGGATACATATTTCAGGGGCTGAGATAGAAAATTTCAACTTCGTAGAGGTCTTAGAAGAAGAGAGATGGAAAGTTACATCTTTGGCCGTATAGTTAGGATAGAAAAGGAAAGGGTTGGCGTTCGAATCGTATGAAGATTTGATTCCAAACAGACGGGAGGAAAGAATGCCAGGAAAATAAATCTTCCAGTAAATATATGTTTGAGAGAATGTGTATAACCTTGATAACTGAAACTCATTCTAAAGAAGTGCAAAAACCAAATGATACAGCACTGTCACATAACACAGCATTCACGACGTAGCTGTTGCACTATACTTCTTCTAGACAAAGATATAGTAGAGAACCCTATACCATCTGGCACCATTGCTCGATAATCTTGCAGAGGGGCGTAAATATCTACGGATGCAGATGCACCTATAAGCAAGCGGAGTACCCAGCTGAGCAAGACAACACCTGCTTGCTGAATTTTCGTTTTTGGAATCCCAGGCCTCCAATGAACGCCGTGCCCATTCTCATTAACCATGAGCCGCCTCTAACCCACGTCTCTCAGCCGCAGACGAGCTTACTTTCAGAGAGATGCACTCAATCCTCACCCTCTAAGAACGGCCTCCCCCTTCACAAACCGCCTCTCAGCCCGCCTGATCAACTCCTCATACAGCGTCCACGCCAATGCCGAACTCAGCGCCTTCCGCGCGATTCTCAACCCTAAGCCATCGAACAAACTCCTCACTCCCTCCTCCCTCAACATCAACCTCGCCGCGTGCGCCATATTCTTATACCGGTCCGGCAGCAGCTGCAACCTCGTCTTAATCGCATCAAACGGATTCGTGAACGCAGTCCCCAGGCCCGCCGCGATGACGCCACTCGCAAAATTCACGCCCGCCGCGGCGCCCGTCTTCATCATCGTCACCCCATCCCTGCCGCCGCCGCCATCCACCTTGCCCCCGACCACGCCCACCAGCTTCCCCAGCGCCTTCTTGCTCTCCTCGTAGAACAAGACGTACAGGCCCGCATACGGCGCGTCCCGCACCGCCGTCGCGCCGAAGCCGGCGAAGAAGCCGCGCACGCCGCGCGCGCCGTATATGTCCGCCGCGGCGCCGAGGAGGCTGCGGTACGCGTAGTAGCTGCTCTCGAAGCGCACCTTGATGACGGTGACGGGCATCATGACGAAGCCCGCGCTCGCGCGCGCGACCGCGCCCGTCAGGAGGTTGCCGAGGCGCGAGATCTGCGCGAGCGAGGAGGAGCTGCTCGAGCCGCCTCCATTGTTGCCTTTCGCGGCTGCGGTGCCTTTCGCAGGCGCGGCCGCCTCCTGCCGGGGGACGAGCCGCCGGCGGCCTTCGGAGCGCGCGACGCCGTTGCGCAGCGCGTTGAGCGTCGAGAAGTACAGCGCGGAGCCGAAGCCCGTCCGCAGGGCGGACGGGACGGTGCCGCGCCAGAGCGAGCGGATGGGCGAGGGCCCGGCGAGGATGGCCGAGAGGGTTTGCGAGAGGGTTGTGCTGCGGGATTGCTGGACGCGGGTCTTTAGGAGGTCGGCGGGCTGGAGAAGGACGGCGGAGAGGACGCCGGAGGAGAGGCCGGCGAGGAAGTGGACTGCGTCGTGGGGATCATGTTGGTCAGCGGATGGGGGGTGTTGGGACCGTGGGTAGGCATTGAGGGGCCAATTGGGCGCGGTGTGAGGGAGGGAAGCGAATCTGGTGCGGAGATTGGGTGAATTGGTTCTTACAGGAAGACGACGAGCGCGATTTGCCGCCATCTGACATTGCCGTGGTTGCATGTAGCAGCTAGCACGCAGCAAAAGAGCTCTTGAATCGAATTTCGAGCAGTGGAAGGCTAGGGTGCTCGAACGAAAGAAAGAATAATGCCAGCCTCACGCGGACATTGTGGGCGAACGGGCGATGGGGTTGTAATCAGACAATTGCGATGTTGTTGGTTACAGGTCCGCGTTCGTCTGCGTCATTTTGCGTGGTTGGGGATCGCCGGGCGGAGAGAGGAGCTTTGGTCGCCGATGGAGCGGGCAGCCATCTCCACCGCCGCGCTTGATGAGAGCACGAGCACGCATCTGCAGCTTACGGCTTCCGTAGCAGATGCCCGTCCGAGAAGTTTTCTTTGCTGCACAGCTTGCACCAAAACCTGCTCGATACCTTGCGGCCTCAAAGCAGAGAACATGCATACCGGCGGGCTTCCGGGATGACCCGATTGTCTCAGCATCCACTCACGTCCAGCTGACAGGAACATGTGCACACGCAATCCAAGCTGCTTTCTAGGTACCCTGATGCTCCTACCGCGCATGCGCATGTCCTTCTCAGCACACATACAATCATAGACGCGTCTAGCCGTGCCATTCTCTGAATCGCTGTCTTACTTCTCGCCACCCTCCTCGTCCACCACATCAGCCCAAACTGCCACTCCCTTCTTGTCCTGCCGCATGCCTTCCGTTGGCGCAGGCTTGAGTATCTTGTTGAAGTAGCGATCCTGCACCTTGAGCTGCGGGTATATCCAGGCGCCCTTGACCAGAGGCAACACGTTGTACCTGACCGTCTGCCTACTGTGCGGCAGCAGATGAAGTGCTGTCAACTTCGGGCCGGCGAACGCAAATTCCTCGCTTGCTTCCATCGTCACGTCGAACGTCAGGAAATGCATCGTCGGGTTCTCCAGCGTGTAGTCGAGGTGGATGAGCGAGGGCACGGCTGACGATGGTCGTGCAGATGCGAGCACGCGTGGCTCGCTGTTGGCCGCGATGAGTCGCGGGTTCGCAATGACGCTGCGAACATTGCTCGTGGTCTGCGGGTGCTGCGACATGGGTTTCTTCCGTCTCCACGTTACGCTGATGCTGGTAGCCAGCGCCGACGAGCGTCTGTCTTCCAGTGCGATCTTCTGCACGTCAACGCAGAACGTGCGGAGCTGCACTGCCTGAGGCGCAATCTCTAGTTCGGGCTCCTCCACTGGCTTCTTGGATACTCTGGCCACGGCACCGCCAGCAACTTCGTGGACGCTGAGTTCTGCATCTTGTATGAGGAGGTCTTCTTCTGCATACGAGCCGATCCGGACATTCATCAAGTATCTCGCCGTCAGTCCAAACGCCTTGGTAGCAGCCACATCCGTCGATCCTTCTGGCACTTGTGCATCGTCAACGATGAAGAAACTCGGCCAAGGATCTGGATGAACTTGGGGCGTGAAGTCGTAAGTCGCTTCAAAGGGGTCGATGATGGCCAGTTCTCCGACGATGGTTTTGGAAATTGGCACGTCGGGTTCCCCAATGGTATGGTAAACAACCTTGGCCTCAAACAGTAACTCCCCCGAATCGATCGGTGCTATGAAGTGCACAGCATGCGTACGTTTGGCTCCTGACTCCAGCTTGCCAATGGAATGTCCAGGAAGATTTACAGACTTCTCGTCGCTCGTGGCGCTAGCGTCTGGCGGAGATAGCCAGCTGAACTCGAGCTCTTTCCTCTGGTCGTCCATGAGGATAAATTCGAGCCCTGCTTCTGTCTCCTCATCCTCGCCGTTCTCGACTTCGAGTTCCAGCACAACGGGCTCAGTGGCGTAATAGCGTTTCTGCAAGTTCGGAAGGCGGACTTCCATCTTTGGTGGCTTTGGCAGGACCTTTATTGCTGGATCGTCCATTATCCTACCCAGCCGCTTCGTCTTCAAGCCCGTTGTGGTTAGGTACCACCAAAATGGGCTTGTGTTCTCCTGCGGTGCTTCAGATGTACATGCGAGATGGAACCGACTGGTCTCTATCTCGAATGAAGCATTTTCAACAAAGACCTCCCCTGCTTCTTTGAAAATGACAGGGAATACGAAAACTCTGACTTCGCCAGCAGAAAGTGTGAGGTCTGCGTCGCCTTTGAAGCTTGGCACCGTTGCACTCGTCTGTTCCTCGGCTTCGGTGAGGTCAAGCTCCGTGATAGGCGAGTTGCCACCATCCGTTTCGACATGTGTCAGCTTTATCGATCTAAGAGGTCCTTTAAATTCGACGACCAGATTGTTCAAAATTATGGGGTTTGAGCCTTTGTGGGCATTCGATCTAATGGCGATTTGTGCCAAGATCGGTTCGGCAACATGACCCTCAGTGACAGCAAACTCAGCGGTAATTGATACTGCCCAATATTAGCTTGACGTCAAGTAACCGGCTGAGCACACTTACTGCAGGACATAATATCCCGAGTCCTCAAGCTGATTTTTGGCTTCTCCTTGTCTTCGATGGGATCTATAGAGTCCAAGCAAGTCATTAGCTCATAGGTCTTGCCCTGCTTTGCGCGTATCACTAGATATAGCATTAGCATGTGCTCATGACGACAACACTGGCAGGATACCTACGGCGGCTATGTAGCTCAAACTCGGTTGACACAAGCGATTCTTCGTCAGAGCAACGCCTTGCGCACTCATTCAATGCCCATGTTACTTCTGAGACCAGGGGCCACCATCTTTCCTTACGCCAGCTCATGCCCTCCCATAGAGGTTTAAGCGCACTCAAAGCGTCACTATACCTCTCAGCGTGCATAAGCTCTTTGCCCATGTCGAGTTGTAGCTTGTCAACGAAGCGCTCTTGACTCCGCGCGTGAAATGCTCCCACTGCTTTGTTGAAAAGATCGACAATTTCGGCAGTGTGATCAAACCCTTCCACGCCTTTGTCGGGTATGGGGGACTCCACATGAGGTTCTGGCACGAGGTAGGTGTCATATGTGGCAAACCTGTTTGCAACTTTGGTTGCGGGAGACATCCCAGGAGGTAGCCTATCTTCCTCTGGAAGCTCCTCGGCCAACCTTCGTCGGGCAATAGCACGCTCCGCAGCAAGCCTGTACCAGTAACCCGGATGATGGATGAGATGCCAGGGTGCTAGCCTTTCACCAATGGGGAAGGCTTTTTCCGGTGGAGAGAATATGGCCTTTCTCTCAGGTAGAGCGTCTGGGTAGTCAGGCGAGCCAACAATCGCGAAGATCGGTGGGTCCACGCGTTGGATGATCTCTGCCATGATCCTGGCCCATCTGGACTCCCAAGCTTGCCAGCCGTAGTTCGCCGTGCCCTTGCCGCGCCTGTCCAAAAGATCGTGCATCCTGTCCTTGTAATTCTGCCATGATTGTACTGCCGATGTGGGACCATTATTCCACATGAGGCAACGCACAATTCGGATCGCGATAGTGTCAGACAGTAAACGGGTTTCATCCCATTGAGGAGACCAACTGGCCGTAGTTTCAAAAACACCGTCACCATCTAAAAGAGCGTCGATGGCGAAGCTGTAATGCCTGCATGCAGCATCCATTTCTTGACGGAACTCGGCGAAAACCCCAAGCTTGAAGTCGTATCTTACGCTCCATCCTGGTCCGGAGAGAGGGTGGGAAGCGCCTCTTGTGGGCAGTGCTGTGGGAGCTGGAATACTGTTGCGGTTCTTCTTACGCCTGGCATGCTTCGAGAGATCGCGATAGTATTCTATACACAGAGGTTGCAGAGTTGTCAGGATGGACTGAACAAAGGCCGCCAACTCTGCGCGTGATGTATTTGCAGGAAGGAAGAAGAGCGCATTCTTGGGATCTAAGCCCGTGGTCCGCCGGATGTTTGCAAGCCGTTCCTCAATGTCGGGTGCCTCGAAAATGGATCGATCACTCATAAGCACAACGGCATAATGCGTCTTGTATGCAGAAGAGTGGAAGATGGCCTTGATACGGTTGATCTCCGCCTTAAGCTGATTGTCGTTCAAGGTATCCCTGCCAGGCTCGGATGTGAAATCGAAGAAGGAGATGAAGACGGAGGGTATATGGTCTTGATGCTTGGCAACCCATAGCGGGGACATGACACCATCGGGGAAGATAGGTGAACCGGGCGATAGCGGAGATATGGGCGAATGCAAGACCCACCGGTGGCCATTGCTGGGGAGCGGGGTGCCGGGAGGAGTCTCATCGGGGGAGATCTGGGGAGGTTGTGCTTTGCGGGGAGGCAGTACGTAGCCCTGCACTTCTGTAAGCCTGCATTGCGGGGGACGGTGGACACTGGTGTCCCTGACCTACCCTCCCGACAGCCTTCAATCTGAATCCGACATGGTCTCCACGCGCCCTTGTCCGCAGACTGTTCCATGGAGCATCTTTCGCGTCCGCGCTGAGGAATTCCTGGCGCAGCTGGTCGGCGCGCTCGCCGGTCACGACTGGCACGGCCGAGTCGATTTCGATTCCATGCTCTTTCAGCAGCGGGTGCGTCTGGTGATGCGAGTCTTCGGAGGGGGGTTCGCCCAGGCCGGAGAGGACTACGAAGGGGAGATTGTGCTCGACGTATTGCGGAGGATACACGTCCATGTTGAGGATCGGCGGCCGACAGCCATAGAGCGCGCGGAATCGTAGATGGGAGGGTGCGGCAGCGCAGAAGCTCAGCGGTGCTCGGCTAGTTGCAGGTGCTGGGCGGGAGCATGGCTCCCCAGCGAAGAAAAAGCACAGAGCTGGGATGCAGTGGGAGGGTTCGTGGCAGCTCGAGCGAGTGACGCCAGACGATGAACCCTGGCCGCCGCGAGCAGAGGACGCGCTTGCACTCCCGCCGCCGCGCCAAACTCCGATCCCAGTCCTAACTGCCCTCCGCTCCCACACCCCACAACGCGCCACTGCCCGCACTCTTCCTTGCTCGAGCGCGTCCGTGAGACGTCCTCTTCACTACACATCGCCCGGCTTCCGCGCTTCGCCCTGCTTGCCCACGACCGCTGCGCGCCCGCGCTCGCGCACTACCACAGCAATGGCGGGCCAGCAGTTCGTTTTCGCTGAGGCCATCATTGGCATGAAGAAGGCCGTGGCGCGATATGATGGTCAGCTCCTCCCACTCACCTCTCGAGAGTCTCGGCCGTCCTAACACCCGCCCTCATGCAGCATCCGACGAGGACGACTCCGCTGCCGAAATCGCTCGCTCTGTCCAGCACAAGCTCAAGCGCAAAGCTCCGCGAAACCAATCCATTCTGGACAACGGCCGCTTCATCTACAAGAAGGTCAGCTGGCTTGCCAAGCTCCCAGCTACTCAGCATCCTTTCGCTGACAGCTTCCTGCGACCCAGCTCAAGGTTGAACATGCCGGCTACCGACGGCACATCATAGCCCGTAATCCCCCTCTGATTGACGAGGATGGCGACGAGATTGAGGAAATCGACGACGACGAGTCTCTTGACGGCTCTATAGCTGAGGACAACCCATATGGAGACATTAGACTAGAGGGTGCGCATCTACAGTGACCGCCAGCACGACATCTGCAGGCTAACTTGGTTTTAGAGCTGCTCGCGCCTCTTACATCTGCCGCCGATCTAGCTACGCATCCCTCGATGTCCATACCTTATTATTCGAACCACATTACCGAGCTTGCAAACAATTCGCGCCATGTCTTGCAGAGGGAAGAAAAGAGTTTGTGGCGAGCAAAGGCTATTATGCAGAAGCTGCTAGGAGATAATACGTGGCTTCCTGTCGGTATGATGGAGACAGACTACGATCGGGAGGTTCTGAATACGTCTGGCCCAGTTCCTGTGACTACTTCGGGGGACAATGTGTCGCTCGAAGCGGACAGTACTGAGCGGCATGGCGCAACCTGGGAGGATCCTGTCAAAGTGCCGGAGGATACGAATATGCAGGATACACCACGCACCGGCTCCTCACAAGAGGTCACTCAAACGCAGGCTGGAGACAACGATGTGCAGATGGGGAACGGTACCGAGGCACAGCTACCGCCTACCACGAATGGCGACTTGGCTGACCACGGAGAGCTGCCGTACGCTAACGGCACAAGCTCAGATAAGAAGGCAGAGGAATTAGGCCGGGTGCAGGAAAACGCTGGGCAAAGCGGAGCAGAAGCAGGAGGCCAACGGTCCAACGGAAATTCTCTCAAGCAAGAAGACCAGAGCGCATCAGCAGAAAGTTCGGGGGACAAGATGCAGGTGGATGGTGCGAATGGAACGGGCGAAAATGGGGTGCAGGAGTCTGACGAAGGCGAGGATACCAACAGTCAGCAAATGTCGCACCGGATGACGACACGAGCACAGCGTCGCGCCAACTCACAACCGTCCTCTGTGCCGGGATCGCCACGTACCTTGTCTCCCGTATCGCCGGGAGAGCCGCCGATCCATCCGCTTTTCAAATTTCCGGTCGACAATCTCGTGGATCGCGACATGGGGCTCCCGGCAAACGAGGCAGAGGATACTCGTACATGGTTGCTCATGTACATCCAAAAACAAGAAGAGGTGGTAAGGCAGACACGTGCGCTATACATGGGCCTCATGGAAGCAGACCGCAAACGCAAGATGGTGTTGAAGTGGACCAAGGCGGAAGGTCATGTGGGCGAAATGAGTGATGGCGAGGACTGGGTTGACAAGGAGGAGTGGGGTCTGACTGAAGACCTGGTGAAGGGCAAGGAAGAGGAGGAGGAAGAGGGAGTGGTGCAGGGAAAGAAGACGAGGGCGCGACGGAGAGATCAGGAAAAGTAAGTTGTCGTCGAGATGGACATGAACGGAGTTACTGGATCCTTGGGACTGGCAGGCCTGAATGGTGTTTCTGGAGAGAGCAAGCAAAGCATTTGGCGGTGGGAGGCGGGCTGCATGTGTTTGATTTTCCGATTTCTTTTCCTCTGCGGCGCGGGCGGTCCTTCTCTCAGCATACCCGACTTAGCGTGAAGCCAGCAATGAAGCAACTGGAGTGCAGATAGAGCTCTGGATGCGCAGACACTGTGCAGTGACGCAGCCCAGCCCCGGATGGCGCTAGTAGATAAGCGGAGGGCTAGGGGCTGGGCTGAGACCAAGCTCCAAGATGCGCGCCGGGCACCATGGGCAAGCTTCCGTCACAAGCCAGCTGCACGCGTATCCTCTCCCTCTGCTGCTCCTGAACTCTACCTAGCACCCTGCTGCCTGTCCGTCCTCGCCCGCCGCCCGTGCAAGAGACATCCAGCTCCGCCCCGCCGTCCCCTCGGTAGTCGCATGCGCCAGAAATTCTCTCCGCCGCCGAAACTCCTTTGCGCTGCACACTCTTACTCGCGGCCGCCGCAACCTTCGTCGTCACTTCATTCCGGGTTGTACAGCTTCTCGCCCGCCAACGACCGCACGCCTTGGTGAAGCAGGCCTCCCGGACCGGTTCGCCCGGTTCCCTCGCATGCAAGGGCTTATGCGCCTTGCTCTTAATATCCTTCCCAGCGAGCGCTCGATGTCGATTGGATGCAACCTCTAAACCCATTCCTGCGCGCCTTCTTCCGCAGCACTCTCCCGGGGCAGTGCTCCCCCGCGCAACATCACGTACGATGCCCTTTTCCGTGGATAATTGCGCTGGATCGCTCCGTGCTGATTTGACCCCGGCAGGTACTCCTTGTCCCAACCACCGATGTTATCCTCAACGCCCGAGACCGCGAGAGCAATGTACTATACGCCGACCTGGTCGGCTCTGAGGAGTTTCTTGCGAGCCACGTCCTCCGCGTCCCCGGTGGCATCCCGCCAGGCGCCAATGGCAAGGATATGTCCTTCCGCGAGAGCAGGGGGAAGGCGAAGCAGTACACTACCGCAAATGGGCGTACGGTAATAATCAAGGATACTTTTGTCTACAGTAATAAAGGTCAGCTCAGAAGAATAATCGGGGCGTGTAGGGTGCATGCTGACCGGCGTAGGCTTCAAATCTCTCAATCAGGCGCAACTCCTGAATGACGTTATCTACTACCCGGACAGTTTCGACGCTCAGCCATGGCTCGTCTACTACATCTCGAGACCCCTTATTGGGGTGTACGAGTCCTTACCCATAGTTCCCGCGCTACCAGCCGCGCCTCCGAAGCCTGTAGAACCAGAGCCTGCAAATGGAACAAATTCGGCCACTTCTTCCATGCCCCGAAAGAAGGAGGTGAAGTCATTTACTGAGCTTCTGAACATGTTTCCCATGATCGCACGGCAAATGCAACCTGGTCTGGAGCGCCTGTTCAAAGAGTTCGGAAAGGAGTTTGAAAAACCTCTGCCACCTGTACCGGCATCAAAACCTGCCAGCCTTTCCAGCCGACGGAGCTCCATCTCCTCTGGAGTGAGCTTGCCGCTGTCTTTCCACAGCAGTCTCTCAAACGGCAGCACAAAATTGCCTTCAACGTTGGAAATCTACGATGAGGAGGACATGATGCGCCGTTCGCTGGAAACGGCGGTGACTGCCGCGATAGACCTCTTTCAGATGGTGGACAAGCAACAGCTGTCGAATTTGGGTGCAACCACCGATCTAACCGGTCCGATTGTAGAGCGCATGATCGAGCGCTACATCTGCGAGCAAGTTCATGAGACGATATTGTTCCCCAGAATATGCACGGTCAGGCGGTTTGACGATCTCGAGCTCGAGGCTCGAGTCCGGCAGATGCAAGAGCTGGATATTTCGCAGGTTGGCATACCCATTGAGAACGGGCAGCAGGGTAAGCTAGAGCTTGCGGCTCGCTTGGCGAAAGGTGTTGAAATCTTCAAGAAGATGGGAGCCGCTGGAAGTCCTCAAGAGATGTTGGATATCTTGCTCGCCACACAGAAGCTCGTTACAATGCCGGAATCTGCCAAGGATGCTCCCTCTCAGGCCGGTGCATCGTCTGATTCCCAGTCCGAGAAGCGGGACGCAATGCTGACAATCAACGCTGATACACTGGTTTCTTTGGTGTTAGTTGTCGTCATCCGCTCCTCGGTACGCCATCTTCAAGCCCGGTTGTCCTACATGCGGCACTTCATCTTTATTGATGACGTTGAGAGCGGAGAGATGGGATATGCGCTGAGCACTTTCGAGGCTGTGTTGAGCTATCTTGCGAAAGATTCACATGGTTTGCGAAAAGCAAGCAAGAGGAATAAGCAGCTATGGCAAGCGACCAAGTCTGGGGATGTCGCAGGTATTCGGAACATCTTGGAACCCGGAAGGAAGCAGTCTGTAGACGGCGCAATGGGCGAAGAACTGGAAGCAACTGCGGATGATGCCGTCCCTCACGTTGATTCTGCATGGTCTGAGTTGCACAACAAATCACTGCATGGCCAGAGTGTAGACGATTGGATTGGATTTGGCGGCGAAGTGAAGCCTGCGGAAACCCCGCAGGATCGAGTCCAGTCCGGATCTTTGGCGCATGTCTTCCCATTCCAAAGAGCGCAGACTCCTCCGCCGGAACAGAGACCGAAGATTAAGAAACGCGTATCGATGCAGTCGCGAAGCAATTCGAGCTCTTCTGCAATATCATTCTTGTCGCGAAGCGATACTGTCATCTCTACTAACAGTGGTCCTGAGGGGGATACGTCGATCGAGAAACTCGCTCATACACACGATCGCACAGGGCAATCAGTGCTGATGATGGCAGTGGAGACTGGTCA
Source organism: Macrophomina pseudophaseolina (assembly GCA_022204955.1). Lineage (NCBI taxonomy): Eukaryota > Fungi > Ascomycota > Dothideomycetes > Botryosphaeriales > Botryosphaeriaceae > Macrophomina > Macrophomina pseudophaseolina. Next base: position 29,955 of record JAJJID010000242.1, read on the forward strand.
AGAGAAATCGCTGAGATACCTCTTGAGTCTCGATGAGTACTATCCACTGGAGGAAGTTCTTGATGACTGCAATAATGAGGGAACTACCCTATTGAGTGCAGCGATCCAGCAATCGAATATCGGCGTCGTCAACCTCCTCCTGGATTACTTGGCTCGGAATGTTCCCAGTGAGAGTGTCCTAGCCGAATACATATCCCGACAGGATTCGCAGGGAAGATGTGCAGGGCATTACCTATTCGATCAACCGCTGCTGATACCCAAAATCGGGCACCTTGTTCCCTGGAAGCTTAAGGACAAGAATGGCCAAACACCGCTGTTTGCGTTGTGCAGATCTTACGATCATCAAGAGTATCGATGGATGGTTGAGGCTGCTGTCTCTGCCGCAACAAGAGCCCAAGGCGACGGCCAACCGCTCCATCTGGACGACCATGTCGATAACAGGGGCAATACGCTCCTGCACATTGTCAATGACTGGCAACTGGCACTCAACCTTCTTCACCATTGTGACACGGATGCAAACGCCGCAAATGACAAGCAATTTACTCCTCTCATGGTGGCTAGCAAATACGGGCGAACGGACCTTGTTCGAATTTTCTTCGGTGACCCAAGAGTGGACCTCTACATGAAGGATACAAGAGGCTTGACTGCAGTTGAGCTGGCCAAAGATGATGAGGTCCGCAATCGGATTGATGACCTAGTTCTACTCCAGAACCCTAAGGATTCTGGTGGCCGTCGTACCACTGTTGTGCGGTCTTATTTCGTCGAAGATGGTACTATCAGAATGGTACTAAAGTCCGGGGTTGAGAACGGCAGCAAGCAGTCGATCACAGTAACAACGTGCCGGCGGTCTCTAGCAGATTTCGAGAACCTGGCGAAATGGCTTTCACAGGAGAACCCAGCGTCGTGGATACCGGCCGTCACTGGTTTCGCCACACCCTTCCTAATTCCTTCCAAACCGTCCCGAGCTATCCTCAAGGACATTCAACTGCGGCTTGACAGCTTTCTCAAGATACTGCTGAGCCATCCCACTTTCTCAACCCACGAGATGGTATGGGAGTTCTTCCTAGTGCCGGAGTTCAACGAAGAAATGCTTTCTGAGCGTAGCAAACGGAAAGCGGAGACACGCATTGACCGGGTCAAGGAGGAGTACACTCCGATCCTAGACGTGCGCGAGGTAGAGCTCTTCGTGCAACATGCTCGAGAGTCCGTCCGCGGAATGCATCACTCAGCGAAGTCGGTCCTGCGACGCACCAACAAGGTGCGCGGTGCTAGCAACGACCTCGTTGAGGCGGCGCAGATCTGCTCCCTGGCCATTTCCACCCTCCCATATCTCCCAGACGGCCACAAGACGGCATTCGAGCGCTACGTCAAGACGCTCGCTCAGATGGAGTCTTCTCCGCTCACCGGCTTCTACTACAACATGCACGCCATGAGCTCCACCATCCAGGCCATTCTGACTTCGCTCTCGCGCCCAGGCACCATCATCGGCTCCATGGCACAGACACAGAAGCAGATTGACCGACACACGCTCTCGCTTCGCCGCAGCGACCGCTGGCCCCTCGGCCTATTGGACGACACGCGGCATCGTATGCAGCGCGACGCGGCGGAGAAGGTCGACAAGAGCGTTCAGGAGCTCGAGACGCTGGGCAAGGAGCTGAAGTACACGCAGCAGACGGTGGCAGCGGAGCTCGCGGCGTGGCAAGAGAGCCGGGTCAAGCAGGGCCGCAAGATGTGCAAGGAGCTGGCAAGACGGATGGTTGTGGTTGAGAAGGCACGGCTGGAGAGCATGAGGAGGGCGATCAGGGGACTGGGGATTAATGAGGGGAGGAGGATGAGTGCGGTGGAGGGGCTGAAGCGGGCGGCAAACGGGGTGATGAGGGATCCGGAAGTGTTGGAGGATTTGTAGGGATAGAACGATTGTGATGAGATCAGATGAGATACCTTTGTTTTTGTCTCTGGGCAAGGTAGAATGGATGATGCTTTCATGTGCTATGGAATATGAGGGGAGTTTCTCCGAGACGGGAAGCGTTCATGATAATGGGCCTATTTCAGGATGATTATGCGAGGACCCTGAATCTAGAGCTCGCGCCAGTGTCTTCCGCTGACGGTGTTCTTTGACTCTAAGCGGGACCGGTCAGGACTGACGACACCACGGGATGCGCCAGGTAGCCACCTCCTAATGCGATTCCAAGCGGTCGTGTAGTGACAGGCCGTAAGGCAACCACTCTGGAAAACAGTTGATGTCATGCCGCGCCAAGAGGGCTGAGGCTAGACTGGGGTTGGGCGGCGCCGGGGTCAAAGCGAGCCAAGGTCCACGCCCGTCTATAGCTTTCCACCAACCAAGCCGCGACCACCCTCTTTCAACTCTCGGCTCCCAATCATCACTCCTGTACTGCGTGGTCCTGCTCCTCATATCAGCCTGCACGCATTGCGCAGCTCCTCCCTCCAAGCAAGGAATAGCCCAGCATGGTGAGTAGCAGCAATACCAGCTAACCCCGCCGCAACCGTTCACCAACCCCACCATCACCATCCTCCTCCTCCACAAAACAAACACCCACCACCGCCCACTGCGAGGCCCCAGCAATCCACAATAGCCCACTCTCTACCTCAGCCGCCCGGCCCCTCTCAAACAAACCAATTCCGTCTCACACTCCCTCCCCAACCATGCAGGCCACCGCGGCGTCCTCCAAAAAGCGCCTCGCGCTCGCCATCATCGACTTCCTCAACACGTCCGCCACCGACGGCACACTCGCCGTCGACGACGCCGAGTCGATCGAGATCGCGACCAACTGCATCGCCGAGTCGTTCAAGGTCGACCCGACCGACACCGCCGCCATGGCTGACGCGCTGGGCGGCCAGAACCTGCACGCCATCTACAGCGTGTACGAGAAGCTGAAGGGGCGCACGACGCCCTCGACCGAGGGCCCCTCGTCCGCCAAAGAAGCGCGGCCGAGCACGCCCACCACCGCCGCCAAGGACGCCGACAAGAAGCAGGAGGCCGACCGCCTCAAAGGGCTCGGCAACGCCGCCATGCAGCAGAAGGACTACGAGACGGCTATCGCCTACTACACGCAGGCCCTCGACCTCGTCCCGCTCAACCCCATCTTCCTGAGCAACCGCGCCGCCGCGTACAGCGGCGCGGGCAAGCACGAGGAGGCGCGCCAGGACGCCGAGATGGCCACCGCCGCCGACCCGGCGTACACGAAGGCGTGGTCGCGGCTGGGCCTCGCGCGGTTCGCGCTCGGCGACGCCAAGGGCAGCATGGAGGCGTACAAGAAGGGCATCGAGGCCGAGGGCAACGGCGGCAGCGAGGCCATGAAGCGCGGATACGAGACGGCGAAGAGGCGGGTCGAGGAGGAGGAAGGCGCGGGCGCGACGGCGCGGTCGGGAAGCCCCGATGCGGGAGGGGCCGCCGGCGCGGGCGGCATGCCGGATCTGTCGAGCCTGGCGAGCATGCTCGGTGGTGGTGGTGGTGGTGGACAGGGCGGACAGGGCGGCGGTATGCCCGACTTTGGCGCCCTCATGAATAACCCCATGCTCCGCCAGATGGCCCAGAATGTCATGAGCAACCCCCAGCTCATGCAGAACATGCTGAGCAACCCCCGTCTGCGCGAGATGGCTGAGCAGTTCGGTGGCGGCGGTGGTGCCGGTGGGGCGGGTCGTGGCAGCGGCGGCGGCGGTGGTGGTGGCATGCCCGACTTCAGCCAGATGATGCAGGACCCAAGCATCATGGAGATGTAAGCTATCTGGCCCTTCTACTCTCCGGCTGAGGATGGAAATCACTAACACGATTTCAACACAGGGCAAGGAACCTCATGGGTGGAGGCGCAGGCGGTGCTGGTGGTGCAGGCGGTGCTGGTGGCAACAGTGGTGCAGGCCGTGGCGCAGGCAGCCAGTAGAGGATTGTTGGCCTCCTGCATTTCCGTTTTTCCTTGTTTCTCATCATCGCCGCGACAATGAGGCTTTATATTTTGAGATACCACGCGGTGAGCTGGTCTCGTGGTGGCAGGCAATATGCAAAAGACATTACAACACAGTTGGCTGGGCGCGGATAGAAACATGACTGTCAGGCAACATTTATGCACACGTACGTCATGATAGCGGTGTGTGGTGTTCTGAGGTGTATCGCGAAACCGCACGGTATGTCTGGACGTAACTCGCTAAATGAATAGAATTTCATTCACGTCGGTATAGGGTCATCGACGCACTAGTTTCGGTGTATATAGTCTATCTGCTTTTTGTGTGAAGGACAAAAGGGAAAAAGAATTGTTGAAATCGTGATCATCGCTGTGGAAATGCTCTCTACGCGCCTCGGCATTTGAGGGCGTCATTGCCGCGGGGTCACCACTCCCGCAAGCTTCAGTTCTGTCCGAGCCAAATCCTGTGTGTAAGAAAAGTCCGAAAATCAAGCCGACTACCAAGCCGTGTCCATCGCCCACGGATCGCCCACCTCACAGTGGCCGTCACAGATCAAGCAGTCGTGGCCGAAGCTGTCGCTGCTGCAGCCGCCCCAACTGGCCTCGCTCATGGACTCGAAGGAGTCGTCAGAAGAAGAGGTTGAAGAAGAGGTGGGCGACGAAGGCGATGTTAGTCCAGGCGCATCTTCCAAAGGCCATCCCCTAAATAATGGCCCTGGTCGATCGCGACACCTTTCTTCTTCGACTTGATTTCCGAAGTTCCCACTTTTAAAGGGCCCACAAGACAGGCATTGTCCTTTCCCTCCGCCTCCACCACCACCACTTCCCCCGCCGGTATGTCCTCGCTCCCGTACCGATTTATGTCGTCGGTGTCTTTCGGAGCCTCGGCGTTTGGGAGACGGCCACCGGGGGAAGTAAGACCAGGCGCCATGAGCGAGGCGCCCGAGAGAACGAAGCGGATGGCGCCGCGGTCGATGCGGACGCGCTTGAAGCAGGCCGGGTATTTGTGGACGAGAGAGAGGTGAGGGATCAGAGGATCGTCCATGTGCTGGTAGAAGAGGGGGACATTGTTGAGGGCGTAGAGGGAGACGCGATCAGGCCTGCCAAATTGGTCCAAAGTCAGCTCGTATTGGATGGAGTGAGGTGGTGCGAAGCTGGGAGATGGCATCGGAGAGGTCTGATTAGATCAAGTTTTGAATTCCTCATCGACCCGCTCCCGGTTAGCCCAGCGTCGCGGGTGAAACACGAAGGTCCCAGAGCCGGAGCCGGGGAAACCCAGGCACGAGCATTGATTGAGTCCTTGGAGCTCATTTTTGTCTTCATCCCGAAGTAAAAGGCTGCCGGCACACCAGCAGGGCTGGGGAGGTGGTGTGAGTCAGGCTGCAGGCTTTGGTGCCGCCAGCAGCCGCAAAGTGTTGAGAGCGGGCAAGATGGGGGTGGATGGGCAGGCAAACGCACAGCTTGACCAGATCGAGCTGCTCCTTCTTGGGTATTATGGTGTCGAGGTAGGGCTCGAGCAGCGGATACTGCTCCGCGACCTTGGATCGGATGCCGCGCTGGACGGACGACTTGACCTTGGTCTTCGCGCCGGCAGAGATGCTGCAGGAAGCTCGCGGTCAGCATTGAGGCAGCGGGGAGGCGCAACCGGGCTACGTACTCTTTCTTGAACATGGTGGAGGTCGCTGAGGGCTGGTGAGGTGGTGGGCGAAGGAGTTGTGGGAGGGAAGGAGGGGCTGAAGAGCAGCAGCGAAGATCGGTGATGGGCAAGGAAGGCCCCACGTCGGGCGCTGACGTTTAGCGCGGGGCTGCTCCCGGGGCGGGCGCTGATTGGCGCGAATGTTGTGGCCAGCCAGCCTGACGTTATGCCGGCCAGCAGTTCGCGGCTAGCCCCAAAGTAGGCCGCCCTCGCTGCAGCTCTCACCACACACGATCATCACACGCGCCCGTCGTGGCGGAGCACCGCCAATCACACTCACAGGCCCGTCGAGACTGCTCGTACGCCGTTCGCTGCAGCCGCCGCTGCCGTCTGCGGCCCCTGTCGTCCCAGTGCGATTTTCTGCCCATTTTTCCCTCCCCATCACGACCACATATCTCGCGTTCCCGGAGGAACCTGCACGAATGGCACCACGAGCTGCTCCCCGATCCTTCGCCGCAATCCTTGCACCCCTCCCCGGCTGGGCACCACCGCATCGACGCCTGCGGCCATTCTTTCGGCTGCGAGACCCTTGGTGCGCTGTCTTGGGCTAGGGCTGCAGCGGTGGGATCCCTTGCTCTCGACGGTTCTGAGCTATTCCTCTGCGAGGCTATAGCGCCAGCTTGCTAAATCTGCACTTTCGACCCATTACTCCAATCCTTGGCATAATGGACGCAAGCTGAGATAGCCCTTCCCGCGTGAGCAAGGAGACTCCCATGGCCAGTACGTCAGCCTCGTGCGAGTAACATGTCACAGCCCGGTTGAACACGGGACTTGTATGCCCTGTCGGATGGTCATTGGCCTGATGGGGCATTCTTTCGCCTCCGGATAAATGCTCGCATCCCGAGATCAAACCTGCTTCCGAACGACTGACGTACACCATTTGGTGCTCTACTGCAGTAGATTGTTCCAGGGCATTGCCGATCTTTTCTTCCGCTCGCATGAGCCGCTGAGCTCCTGCGTCCCTTAACGGAACGTTGCCGCAGCGTCCGTACCAGCACATCTGAGGAAGACTTCAAGCAACGCTTGTCAATACAACACTTCAGCGGCCCCCTCCTTCGGAGAATCAGGCCACGAGACCCGAAGATACTAGCGGCGCCATTGTCACTACTATTATCCAGTCTACCGCTATGATTAACCCAGACACTTTACTGCCTTGGAAGACCCACCATCTCAGACTAACATAGCGTAGAGGGTTGGGAAACAAATATTCCAGCTTAGCGATTTAATAAGTTCAAGACAACAGTCAGCATCTTGCTGGTAAGAAACGTTGACATTGTTACCCACTCGAACACATTCCATGACCTACCTCGCTCGTCTGCTCATCTTCTCGGAATGTTTTCGAATCTCATGTACAAGTGATTGAAAATAAAGAGATCCATTGAGTTTTCTCGAACATGTCGCATCGGCAATGAAGCTCCCTATCTACTAAGGAAACTCCCATGGTCGCCAACGCGTCTTCGCATTGGACTGGGCGCTGACAATGTTACAGCTTGGCTCAGTCCGAGTCCATCCAACTTCCACTTCTTGGAAAATGCTTTCAGGTATGGCTGAAGTTGCTCGAGTATCCTGCTGTCCAGTTAGCAACAGCACTCAGTTATTGTTTGATTCACCACCCCGCCGTCAGCGCCGCCCTGTCCACCATCATTGGCAACAGCGCCCCGATCATCCAACATCAATCCTAGTGTACAGACTTACAGAGCTTGGCCAAGACCCTGAACCTAGACACTCACTTCTGGTATCGAGTTGTGAGCAGTTGCCGGTCGGGCTCGTGATCCGACCCTCGTTGGCTCGTTGGTGCCTTTCCTGGGCTCGTCCTTTTCTGGTTGCGGATGTTTTTCGGATCCAGCCCCGTTTGGCAGTCTTGTTTCCGCCCGTCCTCATATTTTTCTCCTTCCTATCTTTCTGCTCGCGGTCCCGCCTCCTCAGCACGCCACGATCCACGCTTTTCCTGGTCCTCCACTCAGCGTAGTACGCGAACGTCTCCTCGACCAATCCTTCCGTGCCTATGTGCATGACCAGATATTCCACCTCTTTATTCCGCCGCCGAGTGTGGAACACGTCGACCTGGTGCCACTCCATGTCGCCGTATGCGTACGCCGAAGGTGGACGGAACCCCACCGGGTCGTTATGCGCGACTTCCATCCTCGCCGCCCACCGCCGCCGCACGTCCAGTCCCACGTCTTCGAGCGGCACCCACGAATCGTCGAAGTAGACGCCCCTCTTCGGTCGCCAGTGCAGCCAAAGGCCGTCCTTGCCGTTTTTTCGTTGCCATCCGATGGCCCTCGTGACCCGATGGACACCGGGCTGGCCGTATCGCGGACCGTCTTTCATGGCGAGGGCGGTGCAGCGAGAACGATTGTGTGCTTCAAGTTATTCCTTAGAATGAGCGCTACAGGTACAGGCAATCAAGTACTCGTAGATGCCGCAGCCGCCCGAGCGCGGACCAAACACGCGGCACAGCTTCAACTCGGTGGTTGCCTAAGATTGGTTCGATGTTGTTCACCAACAGTGGGGGCCGTTTTCGCGTCTGTGGCACAGCTACAAACCCGCAGTCGAGGCAGACGTTGGCCCACAGCGCCTCACTCACTTTACATACGGCGTAGAATGCAACCTATTTTCAGCTTCGCATTAGTAGAAGTGCATTTGCGTAAAGCAGAATCAATCAGTTCGTCCATAAGCGCTCTATTCTCAATTTATCGGACTGTATTGCCGCCGCAATTCCTTTGATTAAGTTACAAGGGAGGCGGTCCGATTGAGGCACAGCAACACTGCTCTCCCGGCTGGCGCAGCGCGGCACATGCAGCTGCTGGGTATCGGTAGTTTCGCCATTTTAGGACAGATGTCGCATCTTGATTCAGACCTCACAATATCCTCGAGCGGGAAAATGGTCGCAGCAATTCACTCTCCACTCCCTCAAATATGCACAGATGTAACACTGCACACCAACGGTGATGCGACCTCACGAACGAGATATCAAAACACCCTTCGCTCTCTTCCTCGCCGTACTCATCAGGAGCATATCACCAATGCGCTCCTTTCGCTCCTTCACGAAGCCTCATACTCGCGCTTCTTTTCCACTCCTCAAACTGCTTCATCCTCACTCGACGTCACGGCACTCCCCAGATCCTCACCCATAATTTATCCCTCTAATATACCATAGCAAACATATTCCTCTCCCCTTGTCCGGTACAGCCCCCTCGTCCAAAAAAAAGGAAAAAAATCCACCATCTTCCCTTCTGCCTCTCCCTTCTCATCCTCTACCACCCGGTCCATCCAAACCCTGAGGGAGCAGCATAGGCTGTTTAGGCGGTTAGTTCTCGAGGCTTCTGAGTTTTTGACGGGGGTGGTTGCGTCTGTGAGGGAGGTTGTCGGGCGGCTGGTCGGAGAGCTGGCATGGCCATGTCCTATATGGTGACTGTCCCGCGGTTTCAATGTTGCTATGAGATGCGGTATTACTATATTGGGGTCCGGTGGGATCGTTATTGGTGGTGGACTGCTGGTAAGCGCGATTATCCTTTGGGCTTTTAAATTATATTGGATGTCCCCCACCCTACCACCCTCTCCCCCATCCCGGGCCTCCCTAGACACCTCGATTTCCATGGCGAAGATGAACCATCTCGGGAATTACTATATTCTTTCCTGGTACGGGCGCGGAATTGATGGATGTGTACTTGGATATGTGACGTCAAATAACCTCCTCTCACGCTGGCAGCGTGACTACATGTGGCGCACACAATATTCATCCCTCTGTTCAACCACCACGCCGCTCAATCCCCGTTTGGTGAACCTCTAGGATCGATTGTCTATCGCGTTCGTCCGCTATCTCGGTATCATTGTTGGTCAAATGTATTCCAAACACTCCATCGGCGTCTCTTCGGCTTGGTAACCCATTTTCTGTGTTTCCGCCGACCGACGCCGACAAAATGCCTACAGGCCCTCGCCCAGGCTCTGTGATATTAACCCCAGAACGCCCGCACCGGAAAGTCGTGTTCGTGTGTGAGAGAGGATTGACGAGACAGGCTACAACTGCTGGTCTCTTGCCGCTAGGGCGCCCTCATAACCCTCGCCTTCCTCGTCCATATCCTCCAGATCAGCTTCGTCGTCTTCATCCTCGAAGCCAACGTCAATACCGCTCTTCCTTAACCGCAGCTTCATGTCTTCCCTGCGGTCGTCTTGCCACCGCTGCAGAGCAGCATATGCGTGCACTCTGAAGCCGAAAACACGGGGCTCGTAACGGCGTTGGAACTTCGGGGGAAGCATCGCGGGGTAGACCTGGAAGAGAATGTTATGGAACGACGTTCCAAAGTAGGCGCCATCGATGGAAGCGTGGCGGGACGACTTGGGGTTGTATAGATCTTCACAGCGGGCGCAGTAAAGTTTGACGGGCGATGTGTTGGGGACGTCGGATTGACCCATGGGGAGAAGGGGCTGAGCGTCGCACATCACCCGCGGGCATTTGCCGAAGTCGGCCTTCTTGAATTTCTCGAGCTGCCTTCCCGTTAGTACAACGAGCTCTGCGCTGAAAGGGGCATGCTAAATATACCATCTTTGCAAGGCCGCGCGTTGTGACGATATAGCGTGCGTGCACAAGACCATACAGGTGCCTTGCAGACTTCTCGATTGCCTCCCTCATTTCGTCATCGCAGTCAAGGTCGAAGACGTCCGTGACCAGGTCGAGCGCATATTGGTAGTATTGGACCTCAGTGTTCAGGCCGGTGAGATTGAACCTGTCGGTGAGATATTCCTCATCGATTTCGCAGAAGTACTCGTTGCCACGGGAGGAGATGAACTGTAAAATCCGGGTCAGCCCTAGAGCCCATGAGAAAGTGCAACTGAAAACAAGCCCTGGTGGATGGGGATGCGCCAAATCGCATCGGACTGCGGAGCACCGGCTTTGTGTCGTTTTTGCTGAGGAAGCCTGGCATGACTCTCATCTCTTCGCCTGGAAAAGGAAAGCCGCACACGGGGCTCGGAGAAGAGAGCCCGTCTGAGGGATACATAATAGGCAGACTCGGTCCGGCTGAGGACTTCAAGGCCTCGCGCTCGAAGCGATTAATGCGCTCGTACATGATTCTGATGTATCCGCCCCAGGTAGCTACCCGTCGCAAATCAGGCTGTCTGCACACATGGTCTGCACTGCTGATGGCACTGAAGCTTCGTCGCGTGAGGATTATGTGCTCGTGGGGCTCGTCGGAGGTTGACATGGTCGGCGGTTGGGCCCGGCGGGTGATCGCGAGTCGAGCGGTGGGGCGCAGGCGTTGATGGAGATCTTTGGAAGTGCGCTTGGGGGAACGCAGGGCGCGATGAGAGCAAAGGAGATGTACATACCCAGTCGCGCCAGTAGCTAGTGTAGTCGCTGTCGGTCTCGCTGTTGAAGTCGTCCATGGCGGCTGCCGACTGGCGGGCGGTCGAGAAGCTGCTGGTGGGGCAGGAAATTCCCAGAGACGCGTCAAGCTAATGCGCGCGGGACTACCTGGCAGAACCGGCGGAATTTCAGCAGGAGAAGGCACAGTGTGCGCGATACCGGGGTCCGGCACAGGCACTTTGTATGGCAGTGGCAGGTTGAAGTGGGATGTCGATCTCACAGCCCAGGTGTTGCCGGCGCTTGGCGCCGCCGCGCGCTCGGAGCCTCACTTCGCCGTCTGTGCGCCCGCCCCCAGACCGCAGTCACTCTCTTGTGCGGCCTGCGGAGAGCAACCATTGTGCAAGCACTCGAACATCCATTCAATGCTCTGAAACCCATCAGCCGTTGCTCGTCTCCCTGCACACAAGTATCGAGATCCAGTGTCTTTGGCAGCACCACAAGCCAAACAGACACTCCCACCTGCACCAGTAAGCTTGAATTAAGGTCGGAGGCAGTAGCACAAGGCGTGCCACTGAACCCGCCATCTGGCTCCCGTGGCCACGTCCAGCTGTGCCTCTAGGAATGCCCTTGGTCGGCATAAATCCTCATTTTCCCATTGTTTTGTGAATGAGTAGTATACAGCCAAAAACTTGTACAGCCGGCAATGCCTGGATTGACAGCACGTCGCGCTTATTTGTTCTTTGATCTTCTCTTGCCCTGGTTCCTGACCCGCTCCTGCACAACCCACTTGTTCGGGTTCCTCTTCTTGCGCGTCTTGTAACCACCTTTGGCCTAGAACGTTGTCAGCGCCACGGCAATGAGCATGGAAGACGGGCTTTAAGCTTACCGGCACCCCCCAAGGGCTGACGGGGTGGACATTGCCCTTGGATTTACCTCTACCACCACCATGAGGGTGATCCGCCGCATTCATGGCCACACCTCTCACTGAAGGTCTCCTACCCAACCACCGTGACCTACCGGCCTTTCCAAGTTGCCTGAAGTGGTGATGGACGTTGCTGGCAACGCCAATGGTGGCACAAGCGTCCTTATCACACCTCCTGAGTTCTCCGCTCTGGAGGCGAACCGTCACATCCTTAATCTTCTTGCCAACCTCCCCTTTGGACACCACCGTCGCGTAGGTACCTGCACTGCGGCAGAACACGGCCTTTTTGTTCTTGGTTGATCCGACGCAGAAAACCTGAGTACCCAGCGGTACCATGTGTAGAGGTAGGCAGTTGCCACGGAAAGCAGTCTTCGCCGCAAGCATACCGGGATCGACAGTGCCGCCCATGGTCTTCAGCAAGCTACCTGGGATGCCACTGAGGAAGCTCTCAACCACGTCGCCCGGCATCATGCCCTCTGGGGCGATAATGTAGCTCATTTTCTTCGTCTTGGTGTGCTTGAGAAGCGCAATGTGCGCGCTCCGGTTGGGGTCATATTCCACGCGCTCGACAACCTGCTTGCCTGGCTCTTGACGCTTGAAGTCGACGGTGCGTATCCTGCGCTTATGACCACCCCCACGATGCCTCACGGTGACCTGACCAGTACTGTTCCTGCCTCCCTTCCCCTGTCCGATTTTGGGGAAGGTGAGCGGCTTGTACGGCCGGCCCTTCCAGAGATGATCATTGACGGGCCGTCTCAGGTGCCGCAGACCGGGCGTTCGGGGCTTGTAGGTTTTCAATTGAATGGTACCGGTCTTTCGCGAGGGGGCATTGCTCTGGAACTGGACCTCGGGGGTGGAGACGGTCGGTTGGACGGGGTTCTCAGCGGTAGTTCGGGCGGTGGCCGACGCAGCGGCGTAAGTGCGGATGGAGTTGGCCAGGCAGTTGGAGATAGGGCCAGCCCGCCGCAGGGCAGCCCGGGGTTGCAGCATTTGTGTTAGGAGCCGTATGCGTCTCTACGGTCCCATTGGAGGCGGCAGGGGAAGGTTGAGGTATGGGCTAGGCGGCGGTGCCTCTGCTGAGCGTCGGCCAGCTGGTCGGCCGGGTCGTCGAGAAATCTATCGCGGGTGCACGCTAGGCCGCATCGAGCGTAACGGCCTGCCGGCCCATCACGCAGCGCGGCGGCAAGAACGCGCTGCTGCTGACCGCCAAGCGACACCACAACGTCACTCTGTTGCATCCCGCGCCCGCCCCCACAGCGCGCTCAGGAATTCCCAGTTTCGACGCGCCTGGAGCGGGCCTTCGCGCAGCTGCAGCCCCCGTCGCCCGGCGCCCGTCGCGTGTCGCTTCGCTTCTGGCCTGAGTCGCCGGCCGCACTACGGTTGCCCGGTTGGCGTTCCCTCGCCGCTGCAAACCGCGCCCGGCCCTTCGCGCTAGTGAGTAAGCCGGCATAACAACAAACTCGCTTTCCACCACAGCGCCTTCCTCAAATACCTCCACTAGTCGACGGCTCCCCGCAACGCAACCACCTCTCTCTGCCTCGCCGTTGCGTTGCACGCCAGCCCGTCTTTCGCTCCACGTCGGTCGCGCTTTGACTCCCACATTCGCCCGGCCCGCCGCGCGCTTGTCGCCCTTCTTCCGCTTCCTCCATCACGATACCTCTGGAGCGCGTACAGGTACTGCATGCTCCCCGCATTTCACACACAACCTCCACGACTATCGCCCATCCTCGCCGATACAGCTACCGTCGTAACGATAGATGTGCGTCGCGTCCTAATGCGTCCTGTTGACTTTTGGGCCGAATGCGGAAATGCTGACCTCCGCCCCATCAACAGACCCTATCAACATCACCCACGTCCGTTAGAGCTTTCAACCTCAGTCTTCCACCAACCTCGTTACCCAGAGATTCCCAATTGCAATAGCCTTGCTATCTCGTGCCACAATGCCTCCCGTAAGTATCTGCACGTCCCCACGTAAACAAACACCTGCGGCTCCGAGCCAGCCATGACGCAGTACCACGTCCATCAACACGTCCATCGCGTCGCCTCTAACCCTTCATTGCAGGCACGGCCTGCTAGCCGTCGTACCGTGACGAACGAGAACGATGAAAACGCGGGAACGACACGTCTGACGCGTGCCAAGGCCGCCGCGTTGACCTCTTCGCACGAGGCTTCCGCTGCTGACCCGCCTAAAAAGATCGCAACTAAGAAGACCACGACTGCTGCCACCACTACCACTAGGAAGAGAAACGCCTTGGGTGATGTTACGAACGCGAAGGGTGAAGCTGGTGATGCGAAGGGTGGAAAGGATGGCAAGGAAGTGAAGAAGCCGTTGGCCGCTAAGCGCGGTGCTGTCGCGCAGGCTGCTGCTCCCACTGGCGTTACCAAGGCTTCCAAGACGACTTCGACGCGTTCTGTTCTCGGCTCCAAGGAGAAGGCGACCGTCAAGCGTCCTGCTAGCGGTTCCGGCGCGGTTGGTGGTGCGACCAAGAAACGTGTCACGACCACCGCTAAAGAGACGATCAAGGAGGAGGAGGAGGAGGTTGCTGCCAGCGAAAACGTCGCTCCTCCCACCAAGCAGCCCACTAAGTCCAAGGCGGAGGTCAAGGTCTCGGAGCCGGTCATCCAGGCTCCCCCTAAGGTTGAGGTCGCGCCTGCCAAGGCTGCTCTTGAGTTGAAGGAAACCTACGATGAGAAGTATGACGAGGTGCCCGAGATTCCCGACCTCGACGAGGAGGATGCCAACGACCCTCTGATGGTTTCTGAGTACGTTTGCGAGATCTTCGACTACCTGAAGGAGCTGGAGATTGCCACCATGGCGAATCCTGACTACATGGATAACCAGTCCGAGCTGGAATGGAAGATGCGCGGCATCCTCGTCGACTGGCTTCTCGAAGTCCACACCCGTTTCCGGTTGCTGCCCGAGACCCTCTTTCTGGCCGTCAACATCATTGACCGTTTCCTCTCTCGCAAGGTTGTCCAGCTTGACCGTCTGCAGCTCGTTGGTGTCACTGCCATGTTCATTGCCTCCAAGTACGAGGAGGTTCTCTCTCCCCACGTCCAGAACTTCCGTCATGTTGCCGACGATGGCTTCACCGAGGAGGAGATCCTGAGCGCCGAACGTTTCGTCCTTGCGGCCCTGGACTACGACCTGAGCTACCCGAACCCGATGAACTTCCTACGCAGGATATCGAAGGCCGACAACTATGACATTCAGACCCGTACGCTTGGCAAGTACCTCCTGGAGATCAGCTGTCTTGACCACCGCTTTATTGCCTACCCGCCTAGCCAGATCTCTGCTGCTGCCATGTACCTGGCCCGCCTGGTCCTGGACCGCGGCGAGTGGGACGCCGTCCTTGCGCATTACGCCGGCTACACTGAGGAGGAGATTCAGCCCGTGCTGGCTCTGATGATCGACTATCTCAAGGCCCCCGTCGTTCACGAGGCGTTCTTCAAGAAGTACGCTAGCAAGAAGTTCCTCAAGGGTAAGTCAACTTATTTTTCCTAGTACTACATTGCATGGTGCTAACATTCGCTGCAGCCTCGATTGTCCTCCGCCAGTGGGCCAAGAAGTACTGCGTCGAGCCGACCAGTGCGACGAAGGAGGCCAAGCCTACAAAGTCCACGGCGTAGTGACTGTGGCTCCTTCTCTTTATATTCTGTGCTCATGATCCTCGACGAACGCAATACCGTGGCCTCATTCACGACCCGGGCATGTGGATTATGCATTGTGGTTACTTCTATTCCTCATCATCGGCGTAATAGGGATCTGGGAAGGGTTCTGAATTGCTTATTCACTTCATGCGAGGGCTGGCGGGCGTATTTAGGGGGCGCAAAACCGGCTGCTCCTTACTCTCTGGATAAAACCCCCTTCTGGCTATGTCTAAGGTAGATCTCAGCGGCGAGCAGGCAACCCAAGCCAACACATTGGTGGTCATTGATAGCAATGGTTTACCCCGTGTTAGACTTTAATACCTTTTCTTCTTCATCTAAGAAACGGGTAGGGTGGGAGGCTTCATTGCTTGCTGGCTGGCTGCGGGTCATGTACACTTTACTGAAATGGGGAACCTCTTCTTGGGATCGGTGTTTATGCATGGTGTAGACGGGACTGATTATGATGAGCCGGTTGGTTACTCTTTCGGATGTGCTATGTCATTTTTGAAGGTTTGTTTGCTTGCCATGCTGTTTGCGCGCGTGTGCTTCACGAAGAGCTCCTCTCAGGGCTGAGTGATTCGCTCAGTTTCCAATCGTTAACTCGCAAACAACTATTTCGGACTTCTGCTGACTGGGACCTGAAGTCAAGATGATCAGCGATTGAATGACGATCTTGGGACGAGCAAGCAATTGTTTTGATGATTCCAGAAAAGGAAACACGCGTAATCCGCGTCATCATTGGAGGAAGATGACCTCGGCAAGGGTGACACTTTACTACCGTGCGAAGATCCTCGGCGCGGGCGGTCTTCTCTGTTGTCATCGGGCGATCCATGATGCGATGCGAGCCGCACAGCCGCCGCCCGGTCCCTCTCACTTTTCTCGCGCTCGCGTCACGAACGCCTCGCGAACACGTTTCACGGACCACCGCTCCTCGTTCGCATCATCCTTCTACTTCATCTCCCGTTTCGCCATCACACGTCACGCGTCACACAGACGCAGGCGCTTTCTCGTTCTGCCGCGTAAACAACCCCCAATCCGCACGGCAAGGGCGCACTTCTGCTCGTGGATCGCTATTGGCCCGACAACGCTACTTCCCCCCCACTTTTTGATTTAGCCTTTGGGCGGTCTTTCGATACGCTTAGCCCGGACATCCCGCAGACCTGGCTGGCTGACAAAGAGAAAGAGCACCACCTGACCCTTTCCCTCGACTGTTTATTGCTGTTGTTGCTCTCCGTCGCTGTCTGTCAACAGCTTTCCTCATCGAGCCACATTCGGTCTGTCGGTCGGTCGGCCGTTCACCTCTTTGGCCTTATTCCCCACCTTCCTGGCGGACGGTCGAGCAGGTTTTCAGGACGACGGGAAGGTTTCGTATTTCCCTGGCTGTCTCGGCAACATCAACGGCGCTTGGCCGGTTGGTCGTTGGACTTTCCCTGAACCTGTCTCCCTTTTTGGAAAGAGAAGCGGTTCTGCTTGGTTTTTTCTGTTTGGGGTTTACCTGTTTGGGGAAAGAGAGGGGTGTGATCTGGTTGCAAGGGTGCGGGAAAGTAGTGGGTCTCCGGTCTACTGCTCCTTTCGCTTTCTTGCCACGCGCACGTGCATCGTGGTTGCTGGGGAGGCTTCTTGGTTGACTGTCATTCACTGTTGCCTGCTTGCCTGCTGCTGCGGGCGGTTTGTTAGTCGTTGCGTTGCGGCTCTTATTTCATTCTTGCTGCGTGACTGGCCGGTTGGTCGTACACAGTGTGTCGTGTGGTCTCGTGTTGCGCTGGGTTATACGACCGTGAGAGTGCTCGTAAGTGCTGCTGCACCGAAAAGAGCTAGGACCAGTGTCTCGAGCCGGAAGTCGCTGGGGCACCTAAGAAAAGAAAAGCAAAACGAGTGTGCTAAAAGAGTAGGACCAGGACGGAAGAGCGACAAGATGGTCGAAGCAAAGGAAATAGCAGAGCGCTACCCGGAGTCCTGCCCCTTCTGCAGCATCTCCGCGGCCTACCCGCCGCACACTACGGCATCGTCCACGTCTGCGGGCGAGCAAAAGCCGGATAGGGAACTGCTGGATTGCATTCCGTCATCCGCCGCAGTCGATCCGGCGCGCGTCGACCCGGCCGCCTTCGTCGTGCTGTCGGCGCCGCGGGTCATGGCGTTCTTGGACATCCTGCCTATGACAAGGGGCCATCTGCTCGTCACGACGAGGGAGCATAGGGGGAAGGTGCAGGACGTGGAAGGGCTGGAAGGGAGGGATGTCGGTGAGTTGTCGCATTTCTGTCTGCTTTCTTCTGGCATTGCTCTTTGCGGCGGGCTCACGAACCACCCCATGTGTTGGCGGGGAACTTTACAGAATTAGCTTTGATGGGCTGACTCTATTCTCTCTCTCTCTCTCTCTCTTCTGCAGGCTTCTGGCTTCCTCTTTTGGCCAAGACTGTTGCTAGGGTCACCGGCGTCACGGATTACAATCTCGTGCAGAACAATGGTCAGTATCGAGTCCGCAGGCATATCACCGCCGCTTGGTGCTCGAACTTCCCCACTGATGCAAGTCTGTAGGAGCAAGAGCGGCACAGGTAGTACCACATGTCCACTTCCATATCATCCCGCGACCACCGAGAATGCCCGAGCTGAAGAACAAGAGCTGGACGATGTTCGGGCGAGGCCAACGTGAAGACCTGGATGACGACGAGGCGAGCAAACTTGTCGAAGAGATGAGAAGTGTGCTAAGAGAAGAGGTGGAGAAACTGGGAAAGAGCAGGTTATGATTCTTCGCTCGAATCGGCCGAAGTTGTATTGATATGTGATCTCGAAACTTTCATGAATATTCAGACATGTAGAATAGATGGCGACAGATTCGCATTCGGGGGCACATCGGTCTCCACCTCCCCTCGTGTGCTCAATTACAGTCACTGGTTTTGATACACTTTCTTTTTGGATCTGGACCATCAATAATTCCAGCCCTATCATACACGCGAAGGACTCATCTATTGCCCACCCTCCTTCTGCTCCCCCTTCGGCTTCTCCTTCTCCTCCATATCCAGCCGCCTGCTCTCGACCGCGAAATACAGGCTCCTGCTCGCCCCCTCCAGCGCAGACGTGATCTGCGCACCCGCGCCCTGCAGCATATGCACGAGCTGCGCGCGCAGCCCATCCAACCCGCCTTCAATGCCGCCGACCCACCGCGTGCCCTCCTGGTCGAACACCTGGCCCTCGACGCGCGCGCCTAGCAGCATCAGCTTCTGCAGCCCGCTCTGCACCGCCGGCTCGTGGTAGTCCGGGTTCGCCTTGCGCCTGGGCGCAGGGAACTTGGGCGCCGACGGCGCGAGGATGCACAGCGCGGCCGCCAGGTGCTGCGGCGTCACGACCGGGAAGGTGACGAGGGCGATGGGGCCCGAGAGCAGGACTTCGAGCGCGTGCTTTTTCTTGCGGTCCGCGGCGACGTCGTGCGCGCGTACAGAGAGGGTGTGCGTCGTGTAGGCGTTGGCCGAGGCGGGCAGCTGCTTGCTGCTCTGCGTCGCGGGCGAGGACGGGGCGGGGGTTTGGGGGGGTTGTTGGTGCTCTTGTTGCAGCTCGCGCGCCAGCACGGGGTCCCAGAACTCGACGACGCGCAGGGCGGCGCGGAAGATGCCCGTCTGCACGGTGTGGATCTTGATCGAGTCGGCCAGGCCGGCGGCCGGGCTGTTGGTTTGGGCGAGCTCCTCGTCGACCTTGCGCAGCGCTTTGCTCAGCTCGCGGCGGATGCCGACCCACTCGACGGAGCGCAGGTTGTTGTGCTGGAAGACCAGGGTCAGGGGCGTGGAGCGCAGCAGCGAGGCGTACTGGCGCAGCAGCTGCGACTTGCGGAACTCGGGCGGCTTGTAGGACGGCGGCTGGCTGGCGGGGAAGCGGGCGAGGGGGGCCGTTGCGCGGGTGGTCTGCTCAATGGGCGGAGCGGGGGTCGTGGCGGTGGCCAGGCTGGCGTAGGAGCGCGGGCTGCATTGTGACAGCTGGTAGCGGGCGAGGCGTGCAGCGTGGTTGTAGGTGCGGACGCGGATGGATGGCGATGGTGTTGATGCGGAGGGCAGCCGTATTCTGGGAGGCATGGCGGGCGGGTCCCTTCACCTTAAGCGGGCGTCAGTATGGAGCGCGGGAGACAATTGGATCAAATGGAGTGCTGCTGACCTGCGAGTTGAGGCGTGGAGTGCGGAGGAGCTTGCGGACTTCCGCAGCGTCAAATTGTTGGAGCGACTCGGCCCATCTTCGGCCGCACGCGTAATGTCCGAATGGGCACTCGTCCTCTCTCCATCTCTCCTCCAATCATCTCCATCCCGTTTTCTGTTTCCTTCCCGCTTTCGCCGGCGGGTATGTGCTGGCGCTGGTTCTGTGATACCATTGTAGTTTCGCCAGCTCCGCATTTCCATTTCTCTTCGGCCATATGCTCGTACAGTCCTTTCAGCGCGTCTCTCCGAGAGCTCTTCTAGTCCCGTCAAGGTCGACTAAGCCGTGGATTTCGAATCAAACCTTACTTCGCTCCTTCTCAGTAAGCTAATCATTTTCCACCCTCTGATGGCATCCGTGCTGATACCTTCAAGAGCGATGGCCGCAACCGTTTGTCCAGGTTCTGGGTCCCCACTGGCGGCATTACTCCCAAGGACGCTGAAGGTGAAGATACACACGCCCTTCTAGTTCGTGCTGGCTTCCTCCGCCAGGCTCATTCCGGAGTCTTTCATTTCCTTCCGCTTGGTCTGCGGGTGCAAGAGAAGTTTGAGCAGCTCATAGACAAACACATGCGCAGCCTTGGCGCATCAAAGGTCTCGCTTTCGTCAATCTCATCAGAAGAGCTATGGAAGCGTACTGGAAGATTAGAAGGAAAAGAACTCCTTCGGCTCAAGGACAGAAACGATTCTGGTTTACTCTTGGGACCTACCCATGAAGAAGAGATCACCCAGCTCGTTCGCAATACTGTGAAGAGCTACAAAGAGCTACCTCTACGCCTGTACCAAATCGGAAGGAAATACCGCGATGAGCTCCGGCCGAGACAGGGTTTGCTCCGGGCTAAAGAGTTTCTTATGAAAGATCTCTACACCTTTGACCACCTGGAAGCCGAGGCCTTGGAAACCTACACCAGCGTCCGAGAAGCTTACGTCAACCTCCTCACTGAATTGAAGCTTCCTTATCTCGTAGCAGATGCTGACTCAGGGTCTATTGGCGGTGACACAAGCCACGAGTATCATTTCATTTCTCCCAAGGGAGAGGACACGGTATTCGCATGCAACTCGTGCGATTTCGTTGCCAACGAAGAAGTTGCCCAGCCCAAAGACCAGGCCCTGGACAAGCCCGGCACTATCCACATATGGAAAGGTATCAGCAAAGATAGAAGGACCCTCATTGAGGCCCACATCATGCTCGACCCAGCTCAGCCAGCAGATTCAAGCGAGCCTGCGGACCTTGTCAACTTGCATACCATCAAAACAATATTCCCAGGACTGGATACCTCCATCGAGCGCAACGCAGAAGAGCTCTGGAATCCCGCACAACCACAGTCCACTATCCAACAAGATGGCATCTCAGCCCCACCAGCCCGCCTCGTCATCGCCGACCAAAACATCTCCGCCTTCCGCGACCAGCTCTCCTTTGAGAAGCATAACACCTCCTCCTCCGCCCACCCCACAACCTTCCACTACCTCACCCCGTCCTCCTCCAAGATACACAGCCTCCGCCGCCTCCACAACGCCTCCCCTTGCCCCTCCTGCGCAGACGGCAGAGTCTCAGCCCACCGCGCCGTTGAGATCGGCCACACCTTCCACCTTGGCACCCGCTACTCTGCTCCCCTCAACCTCGCCATCCAGAACCCCGCGGGCAAGCCGTCCCTCGTCCAGATGGGCTGCCATGGCATCGGCGTCTCCCGCATGATAGCCGCTGTCGCTGACGCGCTCGCTGACGCCAAGGGGCTGAACTGGCCGCGCGTCGTCGCGCCCTTCGAGGTCGTCGTTATACCAGGAAAGGGCGTCAATATCGATAAGGATGCGGAGAAGGTGTATGATGGGCTAGTGTTGGGGGGTGTGGATGCGGTGTTGGATGATCGGAAGAACGTAGCGATGGGGTGGAAGCTAGGGGATGCGGATCTGGTGGGGTTCAATGTTGTGGTGATTCTGGGGAAGGCGTGGAGGGATGGCGGCAAATGCGAGGTGCAGTGTCGGAGGCTGGGGATCAAAGAAGATGTCGTGGCGGAGAAGTTGGGGGAGTTTGTGGCGCAGTTGCTGGGGAGACTATAGATTGAATATGATTGAATCCACTCGATGAGATCGCCGCTACTCAGTCCACCGAATCTTGATTTTCCTTTTACTGGATGCGCCGCGGCAGAGTTGTAGAACTTATGATTTCTCAAGCTAGGTCTCAGTGGCGGTCGCATCAGTAAGTTACCACCAGATCGTACAGCAGCGCTTGGGCAATCACCGAGTTGTGGCTTAATCATTCACTGTCTATTGCGATCAGCTCTGACCGCAAGCTTGCTGACAACTTGAAAAAAAAAAAAAGCATGTTGTGAAGTGCAAAGCATGATGCATCGCCAATGAAGAGGAGAATCTATAGCCAAAAGAAAAGAACAAGTAGGGGCAGCTTAGGCTCAGCAATATTTTGGCTGTCTTTGGGAACGAGCCTCCATGATCTTAACAGAGTTCTCCTGCAAGTATTAGCAGATACCTTGACAAAATTGAACTGACCCCTCCAGTGGACCTGAAAAGTACCTAAGGAAGCCAAGCACTGATTATGTCTGTCCTGATGCTCGAGAGTTGAAGATTGTGCAGCATATGTGCTGACAGTACAGACTTGGGCTCCGGCAAAGTCAACGACATTAGTATCACACTATGCCATCTTTTATTTTTTTTTTTTTTTTGAGATTAGCCCATCCGGACCGTCGTAGCTTCGCTGACATGGTGGGACTGGTCTCTTCTTCAGTCTGTATGATTTTTTTTTTTTTTTTGATATCCCCTGGTTTTATTACTGGCACATTAATTTCGGATTGCGACTTTTTTTTTTGGCCCTTTCACTGCAATGAGATCGTCCGAGTTGTGCGTGGCGCGTACATTCCGCGCAGTAACACAATGTATATATATATAAAACCAAAAGAAAAGAGAAACAACAAAACATTTAAAAATACTAATTACTCTTAAAATAATTATTTCTTCTCGCTAGTCTTTGGAAATTAATCCTCTAAACTCATACTAGGAACAATGTGCCTACAGAACAAGGATAACCACAAAGGGTCCCTTTATCTCCCAATATCAATATGTCTGGAAGATGCCACAAAATGGCGGAAAAGCATCATTGCCCCCTTTCCAGGCTCGAAATGTGGGTTATAATTCAACGTCGCAAACCTGGCCTTCACGTACGACCATAGGTCGCAGAATATAACGGATCCCGTCCGCTCTCCGATATTCAAGCTGCGAACCGGCCAATTAGTACTCAAGTGGGTGACCATTGGGGAATCCTGGTTGTTGTACGTTTTGCAACTTTTTGGCTGTGTGGTGGGTCTGCACTTCGTTTTGTGCATCCGTGCGCTGAGAGAGGTTCGGCCGGAATCGCTCCGCCGGGCCTTCTACAATTATACACGCAGTACGACCTAATGTTTTACTTATCTTGTCCTTAAAAATAACAAGGGCCGCCATGGTGCCTCATTGCTGAATTATTTCTGTGCGTTGGTGTTTGGAAGAGGAGGGGGCAGGGTCCAGGTGCGGCGATGAGCGAATCGTGCTTCTGTTGCTGTCAAGCATCTGCCAGCACGCGGGAAGAAAGGCTGGAGTTCTCTAGAGGGATTTACGGGATTAGCATTATTTCCAAGAACCAATCAAGATTTGGGAAACACTCATATTTTCTACCCAATCACCGCTGCCTCGGCCCAGCATCTTCTCTGGTGGCTAATGTGGTGGAGTTACATAGCAGAAAGCTATTATAGTCGGCGAGGAATCTTCTACTGCTTATTAGAGCACCAAAAACGAAAAAGTTACGTGAGTAGCCTCAGTTAATGCATTAAAGAGTGACAATCAAACTGGGAGATCATTCACGGCTTATGGGAAGGTGGCGGAAATTAGCAGTGACAACAAGTTTCCTGGCCGCTTCCGGCAACTCTCAATTCTACTGAACTTTATCCGTGAGGGCATCTGGAAAATGTGAAATTCGAATATGTCCAATCACTCCATCGGAAAGACATTTTACGAGCACGTAGTGCCGGAAAGATCCTTACCAACTAAAACCTCCTATACCTTGACCCTGTTCGTTACCTCAACAAAAGCCTCCCACTGCTTCAATGCCTCGCCGCTTTCAATGGCCCAGCGAGCTCTTCTGACGCCCTCCTTCCAGCGGCAGCCACCGGGCCCACGCTCAGTGATGACCTTGCCATCGTCACCAGGACCCATGTTGCTCTCATCTGCCTCGCAGATACCACTAACGACGAACAGGGCGGCGGTGTTGATGAGGACGAAGTGAAGGATTGGGTTGTCAGAGGGCAACTCATTATTGAGCAGCTTCATGAGAATCTCGGCGTTCTCATGTGCCTCCTTGCCCGGACTAACGTCTGTCAATGCGTGGCGAGGAAGACCAAAATCCTCAGGTGCGACTTCAAAGTTCTCGATCTCGACAATCGTACGCGGCGGCGCATCGTCGTCGGAGGTGGTGTAATCCTCGTCGGCCTCGTCCCGGGGGCCACGGAATTCGGGGTTGGGGCGCTCCTTTAGCATCCAGCAGTTGCTCGGCCCAGCGCAGCTAAGCTCGTCAAGATCCTCGTTGCCACAGATGACCAGGGCCTTGCGGGCACCGGCGAGTTTGAGCACTTCAGCGAAGACGGGGCCAACGTCGCGACGGGCGACACCAATCACTCTTGCCTCAATCAGGGCTTCTACTGGGTTCGTCAAAGGACCCAGGAGGTTAAAGATTGTGCGCCAGCCGAGCTCCTTGCGGATAGGCGCAACGTATTTCATGGCTGGATGGAAGATGGGCGCAAAGAGGAATGCATAGTTCGTTGTTGAGTAGATTTCGGCGAGCGTGTCGGGCGTGACGGCACTGATGACGGGAGCCCGGGGCTGTGTGCTGTCGAGCAAATCGGCGGAGCCAGACTTGGACGTTGAGGAGCGGTTGCCATGCTTGCTGAGGCGGAGAAGCGACGACGCCAAGATTGATGAGGTGGTGCTAACGTTGTACGTGTTGTGCGAGTCGCCGCCGGTGCCAACTATGTCGCACTGTAGTTCTCTACGAGTCAGCGAGAAGGCCAATGGCAGGAGTGAAGCTTGACTGCGAGCAGTAACAAACGGGCATACCATACCAGCCCACCACGGTAGTTTCCCTCCTTGCGTATGTTCTTCTTCAACACTTCACGCAGCGCTTTCTTGTCGACTTGGGCAGCGGCGTCGCGCATAGCGCCGGCGCACTTGAACAAAACATCGGCCTTGCGGTCATATTCCTTGAAGTGCAGGGCAGTCAGGAGAGCGCCGGTCTGGACGGGAGAGAGGCTGTTGGTGAAGATTTGCGAAATGGCGAGGGCAATCTCGTTGGCGGTGATGGGCAGGGCATTGGGAACTGGGAGGTCGGGCCAGAGGCGCTTGAGCAGCGGAGTGATCGAGATTTTGCCCTCCTGAGCCATGGCTGGCGGGCGTGGTGTCAGGCAGAAAAGAGCGGAGGGATTGGGAGGGACGAGGGGGAGCTTCGGCGACGCGAGCTGTGACTGTTCAGCGGCGGAAGGCGCGGGCTGGCGGGGCAGCAGGCGGAGGAGAGCAGCCCGAAAGCCAGGGCGCCGGGACCCTTGCCTGCCCGCCCGCCCGCCGATCACCGACCGCTTGGCGCGAGTTTTTTCAAGAAAACCGCCGTCGCGACTCTCCACCACGTGCGTTGCAGGGACCCCAGAGGCCCAACCGGAAGTCTCAAGCCACAGCCATGGGGAAGAAGAGAACTTCTTCCGAGTCGCGCCAAGCGGCCGAAAAGCCCTTCCAGAAGCGCGACAAGGGCCATTTTCAATCCAAGGACAACAGCCATGGAGCCCGCGGCCCAAAGTCTGCGCCCGCTGCACAGAGAACGTCGCTGGTGAGCATTGCCGCTCGCTGGACTTTTGAGATCTCTCTAACTTCGATGTGCAGACCTTCCAGCCCCGCCCCGACTGGCACGCCGCCGACCTGCCGCCAATCTCTGTCCCCGAAAATGTCGTCCCGCCGCCGCGCTACCTCCTCGACGAGGTCCACCAGTTCGCTGATACACTACTTGAGGCCGAAAACAAGACCTACGCCGACAGAAATATGTCCGCCGATTCGTCCCACAAGTTCTTGTCCACCATCATGGCTTCGGGTACCTTAGAGGACAAGGTCTCGGCCTTGACCTTGTTGATCCAGGAATCGCCGCTGCACACCATGAAGGCTTTTGAGAATTTGCTGGGTCTGGCGCGGAAGAAGAGCAGGAACCAGGCCCTTCTTGCGCTGGGTGCGCTAAAGGATCTGCTGGGTCAAGGTGTGGTGCTGCCGCCCGATAGGAAGCTGCGCTCGTTCGTCAAGCAGCCTGCTGTGGTCGCCGCTTTTTCAGGGAACAATTCGAGCTGGAAGCAGGGCGAGCGCCTTCCCCCGGGAATCGACAACACGCATCTGCTTGTGTGGGCATACGAGGACTGGTTGAAGCGGACATACTTTGAGATGCTGAGGATCCTTGAGGGCTGGTGTAACGACGAGATCGAGTACTCGAGAAGTCGCGCCATCACCTTCGTCTACGAATTGCTGAAGGAGAAGCCCGAGCAGGAAGAGAACTTGCTGAGGTTGCTCATCAACAAGCTCGGCGACAAAGAAAAGAAAATTGCCTCGCGCGCTTCTTACCTGCTGCTGCAACTGCAAAACTCGCATCCGGTCATGAAAGGAGTCATTATCAACGCCATCGAGACCGAATGCCTGTTCCGTCCCAACCAAAGCGCTCACGCCAAGTACTACGCTATCATCACGCTCAACCAGACCATTTTAAGCGCAAAGGAACCCGAGGTTGCAAGCAAATTGCTGGAGATCTATTTCGCGCTCTTTTTGAACCTTCTGAAAACTGGCCCGAAATCAGAGGTTCAGGATGATAAGAAGCACCAGGGGGGCGGCGGCAAAGCCGGCAAGAAGGCAAAGCAGAAGGCCAAGGCGAAGGAGAGAGAACAAGAGCAAGCTAGCAAGGCAGAATCGGAGCTGAACGAAAAGCTCATTGCTGGTGTCTTGACTGGTGTTAACCGCGCTTTCCCCTACGCCAAGACCGACGATGTAACTTTTGAGAAGCAACTCGACACCATTTTCCGCGTCACTCATTCCTCCAATTTCAACACGGCGATTCAAGCTTTGCTGTTGATCCAGCAGATCTCGGCGGCCAAGCACTTCTCCACCGACAGATTCTACCGGACACTGTACGAATCATTACTGGACCCTCGCCTCCTAACCTCCTCGAAACAAGTCATGTACCTCAACCTTCTGTACAGGTCTCTCAAGGCCGATGTCAGCATCAAGCGCGTCAAAGCGTTCGTGAAGCGCCTGCTGCAGGTCATCACCCTCCACGAACCGCCCTTCGTCTGCGGCGTGCTCTACCTCATCTACGAGCTCACCAAGACGTTCCCTAGCATCAAGACGATGCTCGACACGCCTGAAATGAACGACGAAGACGAGGAAGAGCACTTTGTCGACGCGCCCGAGGACGGCGACGAAGCAGCAACCGCGCCCCAACCCGCCATTGCATCCAAGCCCTCGACCGACGCGCCGCACTACGATGGGCGCAAGCGCGACCCTGAACACGCCCACGCGGACCTCAGCTGCCTGTGGGACCTCACGCCGTTCGCGCTGCACTTCCACCCCAGCGTCTCGCTTTTCGCCACCCGCCTCCTCCACGCGCAGGAGATGCCGCCCAAGCCCGACCCGGCGTCGCACTCGCTGATGCACTTCTTGGACCGCTTCGCGTACCGCAATGCCAAGCAGAAGGTCGGCGCGCCCAAGGGCGTCTCCATCATGCAGCCGATGGCGGGCAGCGCGACAAAGGCGGACCTGCTCATCCGGTCGCGCGATCTGGCCAGGGCCGAGGCCCCGCTGAATAGCGAGCAGTTCTGGCGGAAGAGGGTCGAAGAAGTGCCGGCGGATGAGGTGTTCTTCCACCAGTACTTCGAGAGGAGTGGGAGGAAGGGGAAGACGGATAAGAAGGAGGCGAAGAGGGAGGCGGAGGGCGAAGAGGCGGAGGGCAGTGATGCGGAGGAGGACGAGATTTGGAAGGCGTTGGTGGGGAGTCGGCCGGACGTCGCGGGCCCGGATGAGGAGAGCGATGAGGAGTTGGAGGAGTTGGATGAGTTGATGGGGGCGGGTGAGGATGAGAGTGATAGTGAGGGCGAGGATGGCGGCGTCGTTATTGCGGATGCGCCGGATGAAGAAGAAGGAGATCATGATGATGAAGATGCGGATGAGGAGATGGAGGTGGATAGCGGGGAGAAGGCGGGTAAGCAGGGCGATGAGGATAGTGAGGACGGATTCAACCTCGATGATGATGACGAGGGCGCGCTGGTCGGCAGTGACGAGGAGCTGGAGCTGCCGAGCGACTTCGACTGGGAGGACGTGGAGGAGGAAGAGGACGTGGAGAAGCCGAAGAAGGGCAAGAAGGGCAAGAAGGCGGAAGCCGAGGAAGGAGAGGATGATGGTAAGGGCAAGAGAGGGAAGAAGAGGAGAAAGCTCAAGCACCTGCCGACGTTCGCCAGCGTGGAAGATTATGCGAAGCTGCTGGGCGACGATAGCGATGGGTATTAGGAGAGCGAGTGGGTGAAGTACTGGGCAAGGGGAAACCAAAAATGAATGGCATAGGGTCAATGGGATTCGTGAAGTACAGGAAAACGGCGTTCGATGTTTATTTCTTCCTCCTATCCATTTATTTTCTACATGGGCGGATAAGAAGGCGGGCGAGAAATGAGATGGGGGAGTGTTCAGATACCAGTGCGTAGAATAGAGAGGGCTGTTGTTGACGAGCGAGTCTCTGGGGACTGGCTGGAGCATTTCGTCTGAAAAAGATTCTGCACCACGAAAACGGTGGAAAGTTACTTATTGCGAAATGAAAGCGTGTGCCGAGCGGACAAGCCTAAGACGCAAGTTTAAGACGACGATGCTGCAGCCACGCGAGCTTGCGAGGCTCAAGACGCAGTTGATGATGCTGCATGTGGAGGTTAAGACGGCAGCTGGCAGCCGGTCGTTGGATGGTTCGCGGCCTTATCATCAGCTGCATCATTGACTGTTGCAGACGGGTTCCCTCAAGGGGCGGCGATAGGCCATGTTCGAGCAGCTATCAAGGGCGGTGAAGCAGAGTTGGTTGAGGGGTGGGATTGAGTTTGCGAGCCTGAGGCCCGGTGCAGGATACGTATACCGGATCGGGGCAGTGATTGGGCGCGAGCAGTGACGGAGCGGAGCGGGGCTGGCGAGTGGACTGCTGCACGGGGAGTAAGGCCGCGACAAGGCGAGGGTGGTGGGCGGAGGCGGCGGGAAGCAATGGACGAAAGAGGCGGGCGGAAAAAGCAGTGGGATAAGATGCCGTTTCGGGGAGCATCTTGACGATATCGCAACTTTCTTCCGGCAGCCGTATTAAAAGCAGCAGCGTCCCTTATCTGGACTCCTCGCACCGGCGTCGTTCCTCGTTCCTCGCTCCTCGTTCCTCGCTCCTTCCGCGCCACCGACACTCCACACGGCAGAAAGCAGACCGAAGAGCGCGGTCGGCGGGCTTTGCAGCGACCCGATCTCGCGCGTGGAGGGGCAAGTCCAGAGTGTGGGGCTCCGACTTTCGCAGCAGCCGCCGAGTGCCAATGACACACGGCCTCGTCCTGAGAGCAACGCCATTTAATATCTGTCCTGCTATTCGCTCTATACAGGCTTGTTCGACCATCTTCGCCTCAACCTCTGCCTGTCGCCGTCTTCACCAGCCCTGCCTCAGCCGCCCCGTCGCCGCCACCACCACCTTCACTGCCCGGACGAACGGCCCGCCCATTTCAGCCGGCATCAGCACCCCCAGGTTATTCCACGCAACTACTGCCAACCGCTTCGACGCCACCGCGAAAATGGGCAAGCCAAAGGCTCTCCTTCTGGGCGAGATTGACCAGTGAGTAATGCCTTAGCCTTCACCGGCTCCCCAAGCAGGGTGCGAGCTCCTCTGCCACTGCACCCGCATGAATCCACCCGCATCTGCCATCCACGCGATTGCGTGTCCTCCACATACCTGCATAATGCTCCGATCCGTGCCTTGTCGTCTTCCACCGCGTCCCTCTCTCCTTGTACGTCCGAGCCGGTCTGGCTGACCCTCTGCACAGCGCCAAAGCCACCTGGGAGGCCCTCTCCGATGTCGCTGAGCTGGTGCGCCCGACGGCTAAGAACAGGGCTGAGTTTATTGAGGAGTGTAAGGCTGGCAAGCTTGACGGCGTCGTTGCTGCTTACCGCACCTTTGGCAGCATTGCCATCACCGGCCTGGTCGACGAGGAGCTCGTCAATGCTCTGCCCGCGAGCCTGAAGTTCATTGCCCACAACGGTGAGTCGAGTGCTGTTTGCCTCCTGTCATCATCTCTCGCAATGTGCTCCTCTTCCTAGCCATTTGGAGATTGTGTGGCTCACCGGTTCTTGATTGTGGTCGAAGCATAACGTCGCCGCTTGGATGCTAACAGTTGACAAGGGGCTGGATACGATCAGGTTGACGTGTATGCATGCAAGGCCCGTGGTATCCAGGTGTCCAATGTGCCCTCAATCCCCGATGATGCCACTGCAGACGTCAATATCTTTTTGATCCTGGGAGCTCTTCGCGGCTTCAACACGTCTATGATGGCATTGCGCGCTGGCCAGTGGCGTGGCAACCCTCCACCGCCGCTCGGCCACGACCCTGAGGGCAAGGTCCTGGGCATCTTGGGGATGGGAGGTATCGGACGCAACCTCAAGAGGAAGGTCGAAGTGTTTGGCATGAAAGTCATCTACCATAACCGTCGCAAGCTCAGTGAAGAGCAGTCTGGTGGGGCCGAGTATGTGAGCTTCGACGACTTGCTGGCAAGGAGCGATGTTCTCAGCTTGAACCTGCCCCTCAACGTGAGTTCCAGCTTTCCTACCATCTTCCGAA